>JAGVSP010003351.1:0-93886 GCA_022494985.1 Micrasema minimum | reverse complement strand
ACACAAACTTTGACGTACAAAAAAATTCAAACTTAATTAAAAATTTATTTTTTTATTTCTTCTATTCGTACGTATCTTTTTGTTGTGGCTACCTCCGGTTTCGGGACAATGTCTTTTCTGAAAGAATATTTTTCCGCAGCCTTCTTTCTTGGCAGATGCTTAGTGAGATAATCCAATTTTAGCTGGATCTTCTTCCCGTGAAGAAGCTGACACAAATTAATTTGTGGGTGAGAATGTTTTTGTACCACAAATATCAAATGTCATTTCATTTGAGTCGTAACTATTTTTGAAGTTAAATTCTTCAAATATTTTTCAAAAGATTGGTTTGAGCATGTTTTCAATATTGAAATATCTCTTTACTGAACGGTATAATAGGAAACGTGCATATTTGTTTAGTAATTTGGTTTCCAAAGTGAGCTGTTGGTTGATTTTCAATTCAGTTTAGAATTCTGGTTAAAGTAAATGAAGGGTGACGCCTTTTCCCTGTAGTATGGTGGCCCGATATATCGCGAATGTTATTTGTGGCTTCACCGCAAAATGCTTTGAAGTTGCAGCCCAAACCGACATGACATTGGTAAATATAAACATACTAGAACACGTACAAGTAATATGATCTTATTCAATAAATATACCCAAAAAAAAAGGTTTTAAAATCACTTAAAATTTTATTTAAAAAAATTATAACTATTTTTGGTAGAAACAGCATTTTAAGAGAGAAACACTAGACTAACATACATACATACATACTAGCACCAATAATTAATTGTATTTAACAATTCTTTGTGGCGGAAAACTTTGGGAAAGGAATGACGATATTATAATCGAAAATTCGTGATTTTAAATTCATTCACATTTTTAAAATTGGCCACAAATTTCTGTTTTTTTTTATATTTTTTAATCAGAATCACCTGAAATTCTTTTTCAGTTGTATTTCAAAGAAATAACTACGAACTAAACAAAACATTTTTCTGTGCTTCATAAATTTATGAATTACACAATATTGCGGTAGTTTTAAAAGTATTACATTACCTTCATTATCATTTGAAGAATCTGAGGTGGAAACGAAAGCGACGAGAATAAACAATTTTATTGAAATGAATATTTTCATAGTGGAATTTTATTCTGAGAAGTGGATGAGAATATTTTTCAATTCATTTACTCTCTAATTTACATCTTTCAGCCAGCATTTCCCAGTCTGCTCTAATAATCTGCATCATCTAAAACAAACAAAAGAACCGATTAAAATATATTTAAAAAAGGTGAACATTGTTTTTTAAAGTTGGATAAAATGGGTAAAGAATTGAAATTACTCTATTTTAACTGAATATGAATGATTAAAAAATCCAATTCATTGTTTTTCTTCGAAAAACACGTTTTCAATAAACTAACTATGTTAAGTACATACTAAAATAGCAGCTTTTGAGTTTTGAGAATAGGTGTCTTAGAAGAATATTAGGTGTGCGGTGGTTTGACTTTGTAAGGGACACAGAAGTGAGGCAACGGACCTAGCAACCCTTGGTATCTACTGTCATCCGGCGAAGGCGTTTTAGCTGGCTAGGCCATATACTACGTATGCCTCTCGAGAGCCTTAACCATACTTGTCTATTTTACAATGCATCAGGTTCTCGGCGTCCTGGTCGTCCACTGTTGACAATTCGTCGGCAGTTTGCGTCAGAGCTGTGCTAGGAACGTGGATTTGACTTGGAAGGATGCACGGGAGCTGGCTGCCGATCGCTTGGCGTGAAGGCAGTTTGTGTGAATCCATATGCTCCACATAGGGAGCGGATATGGTATGATGATGAACTACATACAGAAACCCTAGACAATCAACTCTACAGAGAAAGACTTTGTTAACCCCAGCGGAGTCCAAACACCAAGTTTGGCGATCATGCTTTTGCAATGGCTGCCCCTCTGCTTGGAAAAGATTATTCCGAGAAAAAATCTTTAGAAAACGTTATCGTGAGAAAGGTAAATTTAAATGTCCATTTACGGTATAAATAAAACCACTCGCAAACTAGTTAAGGCTGTTAAATTAAAAAAATAATAACTAAAAAAATTTGCTTTTACCGCTAAATTCTATTTCAAATTTCATACCGCTTAAATTTAATCGGAACGAGATCGAATTAAATAATCCAAGTGTTAATTTAGCCAACATAATCCATCATCATTACCCACAACCGAGTTGGTTATGGTTTATGTCGCTAATGAATAAATTCGAGCTTTAAACGTTCTTTTTCGTAACGCTTACGGGGCTAATCGGTTGGTGGTGACTGGAAACTGAGTAACACAAAGTGTTCCCAAGCACGCGACACTATCGTCAGATCTAATAAGCGATTCAGACCACGCTAGGAGGAGGTATGGCGAATGGTCAGTGGTCAGCCTATTGGGGCTGCACTAAACGGTCTTGACCTAAGGCAACAGCTATATACGTTTCCCAATTTGCCCTACCTAACACTTCTACACCTATATGTATTAACACCTAAATTCCCACCCTTATGCCCCACACTGTTGCCCGTTCACTCATATCCACCTCACATAAATTAAGGTGACATGCCCGAATAATTTTACATGTTAACTAATAAACTAACCATCACGTCATTTCCCCAAAGGAGTAAGCAGAGAGGATAGGACGCCACATCACTCTGTCCTAGCATATTTCTCTTGCCTCCTCCACATAATTATTATATCTTCTAATGCACGCACGTTTATTTTTCCGACTTTTCACATGCCCACTTTCAAGCACTTGTACTTGATCATGCCAAGTCTTCTTCTCTTTCTTAAGGTAGACCCAAGGGTCTGTATTATTCTCATTTGATGCTGCCTCTTGGGATGTCGACTCAGAACTGTCCCTCCGTCTTAATATGTGAGTACAATAAAACTTTTGGAAGAACGTTAAATAGGGATTGATTAAAATTATCCGTTTAAAACACTTTTTAATTTATGATTTGATTGATCAAACAAAAACAGTTCGGGTCTTGACAAAAAGTATTTCGCTGATATTATTGTTATATTTTATGTTCACACCAACGAACGCCAACGCAAACTCTATTCTGAAGAAATACTCTTATGATCTAAATAGACTTATAAATACTATTAATATAAATAAATACACAAAGACAGGTAAGTTAAAAATTTAAACCAATCACTTTATTCTTCGCTTCCATCGCTCTTATTCTAAAATACTTTCTACTAGCAGAAAAATGATTGCATCCTCAATCAAAGATGTGGGAACCCTAGAACGTAAAGTAGTAATACATCTGAATATATTGAATATTAATATGCAGAGAATATGGATAGTGATTAGTCATATGTAAGATAAAGTGTTCTTATAACTAATATCATCATGTATTTTTTGTCAAAGACGGTTAATCATTGAGAACCGTTTTTTTGTAATAATTGAAATATTTGAAGGGACATTCATTTACCACGATTAATAAATGATTCCTCCGAAGCCTTTGTTAGAAAAAAAGAATGACGGCCGACCTACAATGCCGCCTGGAAAATTGACGGCTAATAAGAAAATAAATTATTATTTTTAATTTTCATGTAATTAATTTTCCTTTGATTATTGTGAGCGTCTACCATCTGAGTTTTTTTTACCTCTATATTACTATTGTTATATAAGATAGTATATCAATTCAAATTCATAATTAAGTTCATCCTGAATTTTGACCTCTTCCAGTAAAAGGTTCATGGTGTAAAAACATTCATAAGATATTTTATCGTTTTCCCGATAACCTTTTATCAAAATATTTACTTTATCAATTTTCTGTCGATATTACATTCACTTAAGGGTACAATTATGCGGAAGTGTTTTAGTGGATGAAGAAGGGGTAGTTGCGGCCATGGGGTGGCCGACGCTATATAAATCACCCCCGCCAACCAACCCTTGGATATTATGATTTAGTACATCACAAGCGTTGCATTTAACCGCTCATCGAGACATGTTTTTTTTAAATCCTTTTGCTGCCGTTAGCGTAATTGAAATTCGTGTGGTAGATATTATGAAAATGAAATTATATTTTTTAAGGAATCATGTTTGAACGTGACTTTAATTTAAGGGGTGTAAAAAACAGTTTAAACAATATTTAAATTTTAGGGCTGGTGCTGTAATTTATTATGGTAACTACACAAAATATTGTAGGTACCTTCTTTCCCGTACACCATACTCTCGTTGACTGTAAAACAATAATCTAGGCAAATATACTGAGACCATTTTTTACAAAAAATGTATGAAGTTTAAAAACGAGTGCCAAAATATTTTCAAGAATTTTGTACTGAGATGTCAGATCATCAAAAAATACATTAAAAATAGCAGCATAAAAATATATGCTCCACATAGAGGTTATATATAATACGGAATGATGAATTATCATCAAATTGGATCAAATTATTCATTATTAGCCAATTAATAGGACTTTTTTGGAATATCTTTATATATATTAGAAAGTGATAGTACAATCCTCGTCACGTACAGACCACAGGGGTAGCCCGCAGCAGGATCCAAGTATGCCATTCCTGGCTTAGTACAATCTCACGTCTTCTTGAAGATAGCCCGGTGTATTATCAAGAGCTGCAGGACGCGGGTCACGTCGCCTGCGTTATGTTTCCTTCATGCACGTTGCTCTCATTTCGGTGAAATTAAAATGCACCCATCTTAGGACGCTATATCTCGCAGATACGATCGCGCCTGTAAGTTATGATGCATTCTGGAATATCAAGTTCGCTAAAACGTAAAATGAATTCGGTGAAATCATATGTTCGTGGAAGTAATAAATAATGCAGTGCAGTGACTGATGTAATGACAATATTTTACCTAAAAAAATATGATTAAATAAAACGATGTTTTGTGTTACTATTAGTTTATTCTATAGAAATAGAATTTACCTACACCACCTGGTTTCGGAAATAAAGTTCTCCCATTGACCGGTGAAAAAACACTAAATTAGAATAGGTACAGATCTTTTACAGAAAAATACAGAAAAAATGAATTTTCTCTAAAAGATCTGTATTCTAATTTAGTGTCTTTTCACCAGTCGATGGGAGAACCTTTCTCCCGAAACCAGGTAGTGTAGGTAAATTCTATTTCTATAGAATAAACCAATAGTAACACATAACATCGTTTTATTTAATCATAATTCATTGTATAGTGTTACAAAGTGAATGCCGAATCAATCAACAAAAGATTTTACCTACATTAAACGCATTATTTATAATTTTTTGCTGGGAAAAGAACATGTAAAAAGTTATTATTGACTTCCTCATGGCTTGATTTTTTTAAAGTATTCCAATTGGAAAAATCACCAAAATATAGCATAACCACATAAAACACATTTAAAAAAAGTTTGCTGATTTAAGCTGTTATGATCATTTAGCTAGGCTGTGCACTTCACATTATATTCCTTGAAGGTACAAACGATCCATAAAATAATGTACTGTGATGTTATTACTGACGAGGTCAGGTACCGCTATATTAAATATGTTCCTGTGCACATCGATTCAAAGCAAATTTTAGATTTCAACATTGAGTGAACAGCAAGAATAAAGTATACTTCCTTAACTTAAAAGTTTATCTCTGTGATAGTAGCTTAGAATATTATTTGACATAACTTTTCAGCGCCACTCTTATCTACACAGCTATCCTAGAAAAAATATTATGCTATTTTTGTAGTAATCTTCAGGTTACCCGTTGTATTCTGTATCTCGGTTACATAAACATGTTTGCCGAGAGGACCCTCCTTTCCAGGTCCCCGTTACCCAAATATCGGCCATATCTCCACCAGTCGGAAGTAGCCAGAGCCACGTAGAGACGAGTGGCCGCGATAACATTATATCTCCAAACGAAAGAAAAAATCTCGGTTAATTCGTCGTTCGTGCTCGCGTTTTAATAGGCGTAATAAACATGTTTGACTACGAATTATCATCGTTTACTTTGAGTTAGACGCGATAAAATGTGGAGCTTTCAAAATTTATGTGTTTTAAACAGTTTTATTTTAATTCAGGGAGGTTTTGATACATTTTTTACTGTGCACTTAATTGACCAAGGTTGGAAAAATAAAAAAATAAATGGAAATGTTATAAGAATTATGTAAAGAAATCTCTAGGTGGGTAAAAAAACTAAATGTACGTAGAAAAAATAAGGAATAACTGTCTAAGGATTTAAGTTTTACTACAGTTGAAAATACTCAACACAGTAAGAAATATTTCATACTATATGTATACATAATTATAAGAATCCGGATGACATTTTTTAATCCTTTTGGAAAATACTTAATGTTAATTACAGAAGAACTTTTAAAACTAAATTAGCTTTACTAGTATATACAAGCATATAGTCAATTTAATCCTCAAAAGAAACTAGATCACGTGGCTTTTGGCCGTTTCTCAATATAATCGTAGCCCCCAAATTTTTCCCATTAAATTATTAAAAGAATTCAATAGCTATATTATGTATAACGCTTCTGGCACATACGAGATATACACCGTTTCCCACGATGAGACCGCGAAACTCCAGAGGGTGATTATTCATGATATTCTGAGAAAAAAATCTTAAAAAAGTTTTTCAAAAAACTCAATTCTAATTTCTTAAAAAAATGATTAAAATATGAATAAAAATTCACGCGTGTAATACCGTCCATTTTTGAACTGGCTAACACCACGTGACCTGCACCAATTTCAGATATGAAATTCGAATTTTGAATGTCCGCACACGGCAAGGCGTTCGGTGACCAGAGCGGACCCCCACTCCTCCCCGCCCACCGCCACCCCGCACCGCTAGCATTTCAAACAGAAGCCAGTATTACATAGTCGCTTTTTATTAATACTTTTTTTTTATTAATTATTAAAAATGCTCGGATCAAAAAACTTTTAAAAAAAAATAATTTTTCTCAGAATACCATGAACAATCACCCTCCGGAGTTTCGCGGTCTCATCGTGGGACACGGTGTATATTTAAAAGGTGTGAGCAAATTTTAGCAGAGAAAATCAATGTACCTATATTGAGAAACGGAGAGGGCCACGTCTCCACGCTTCCTTTATTTATATCCAGTTACATGAAAACTTTTTTATCATGATTAATTTAACAATTTCAGCAATAAATCAATTATATCGCTTTCTTCCGAATAAGTTTTTGCACGACAATACATTCGAAAATCAGTTGATTTTTTGCTATTACAATAAATGATAAATATGAAATCCTTTTTTTGTATATTGGTTCGACTTATTCAATTTTTTTGAGTATATTGAAATCATCTACTGATAAACCTATCAATCAATCTTCCAATCTTCCACTTATACGGAAGTTTCAAATGCTTGACACCAGTTAATCCTTCAGTAACCAAAAGAGAAGGGTATCATGGCGTATAGATTGTGGATAACAAACATAAAATGCTCGTATCATAGTTTTTGATTGACTGATATAATATGTCAAAAATCAATCTTTTGCGTTCACAAAAGAGTGTTTACAGTATCATTGTATGTTGTACATACAATATGTAATGCTGTAGTTACGGCTGATAAGTGTTGATAGCGTTAGGGTACTTAAGGAAATAATGGTGAGCGTTTAACAAGATACATACAATAAAGTACTCGTATAATAGACTGAAATAAATAAAAAATATAATAGCACTATTACTAGGTACTAATACTCTACTTTATCCGCACCCAATGGTGCATAGGGCACTGCATTGGAACACCAAGTGCAGTGTATCTTAATATTTTTTTATTTAACGAAGTATTATACGATCAGTCTTACGCTTCACTGCCTGTCCAAGGTATTACACACGAAATATGAATATGAAATCACATGTAAATAAATATTTCAATCGAACCCGCGTCCTCAGCGTAGCCAAACGCGCTCCCACTATGCCACGAGGCGGACAAAATAATCTTAAAAAAATAGGCAATACTTATTTATACTACAAATTATATATTTATGCTTTCTTTATTTACTTTAAACAATACATGAACATGAGAACTTAACATTAATTTGTAAGTATTTGGATGTCATAAACATTTTGAGAACGTACAAATATGTCTCCGTTGAGATAATATATCAATAATTGCATTAACTTGATTTTACCTTAATATTACTATTTTAAAAAAAGACTTAGTCAGTGGGATTTAACTCAATTACCAATATGGCATTGTTTTACTTGTATTTCAAAAATATGTAAAAGAATATATATTTTTGAATGCAAGTAAAACAATGATTGTTATTTTATTTTCTATTTTAAAACACAACGTAAAAATTTATAAACTGGCTATCATTTGATAACATTGTAATATTTTCTATATGGAATGATTTTAAAGAAATTAACTATAAAGCCAAAAGAGAGTTTTAGGTAAGATGACTCCAATTCATCTTCTGGGGGATGGGGGACGGCCAAGAGAAACGGAAGTGACAAGGGCGCGGGTTTCCATTATAGTCTGCGAAATAAAGGGATTTTCAAATTACCAGAAATGTTAGGGTATCATAAATCTCTGTCACAGACAACACTGATTTCAATGAATTTCAACATAAATGTGACGATTTTAAGAGATCATTCTCGCTCTCAGATTTCTAGAAAATCCTAATACTCCATTAGTATTATCTCTAAGTTTGATAAAAATGCTATTTTAGTATTTAACGGTTTGAAAACCACTTCAACACGACTTGAATTCTATTTTCAAACACAAACCACATAGATTGATATAAGATTGCATAGATTAATTTTTACGTTGATAAAAAAAAAAGCAATATTGGTCATACATACTCTGACTACTAAATTAACAAGACCGTAAGAGCCGGCACATGAGCCAAGCAGTTGAGAAACTATTTTCATCTCTCCAGGACACGACACGAATTTTCCAAGACTACGCTTTTCATCTTAAAATGGTGACATCAGTTCTTTTTTAAAACACCAGTCTTCACCGTTTAACTTAAAATATTTAATTTGAATACAAACATTTGGCCAAAATATTATTTTTAATTTAGCATTTTAATGTTTTTACTATCATTAAACCTTTACATAAGTTTTTTACTGATAAGTGAATTAAATTATGAGGTCATAACGTTTAATTCATAGGTAACGTTCCATAGGTATAGCACCCGCTATTAATTGAGTTTACATTTTTTTATTTAGTTAATAGATGATTACATACATACTCGTATATATCCCAAATTTTCAAACGGCGAGCTTTATAATTTAATTTATTTCATTTTGTTAAATAATTAATGCGTAACGACGTTTAAAATTTAACATCTTAAGATTTTTCTGCAAATGAAATCACTAGTAATAGAATTACCAATAAAAAAGTTCCAGTTCCGAATCCCCTGATCTTTTCTCCATTTTCATCTCTTATTCCAGGTGTTCATCTTAAAGCGGAGCCAATGGAGTGTATAAAATCTCCTCCCCTCCCCCCTTAGGTTTACTGCTAGATAAGGTATCCAATATAATGTCTACGTTCTTAAAGTGATTAATTTTCTTAATTCTCGAAATTGGACATCTTTGAGAAATGCGTTGCTTAGTAATACGTCAAAATTCGTACCATATTTTTTTAAAACACAATTTTACTGTAGTTACCGGGCCTTTGAGAACATTGTCAGAGAGCAGATTGGTAATAATTGTAATTGATATTTAATTTTCCAGCTATGTTGGCGGCCTCCATAGAACAATGGCCAAGACGCTGGACTTACGATACTAACGAGGTCCAGGTTTGATTCTCGGTAAGAGTACCAAAATTTGACGTTTTTGATGTTATTCCTATCTATTATTGGTTCTCCTGACCTGTTGATACACAAATAATAATAAAAACTAATCTAAAGCTTCTTTGTTTTTATTGAGATATCAATTGATGCAAGGTCGTCATAAGTAAAACCAATTGCGTAACATTAAAATTTTACCAACTCGATAATTATAAAGCCTCTCTTTCTATGCAATACGATTAAATATTACAGGAGAGAGATAAATGATTACTCAGAAAAACATGGTTCGTTTTAAAATTTGCTCGATGGCACCGCATACATTTTTAGATCCATTTTTACACCGTCTGCGTCTAATTAAAAAGTTATTCTCAGTTTTTTTACTATTAAGTAATTCCTCTGTCGCGGTCGTTCAAATTCATTTTCAGTTGATAAATGTAAGCGTCATCTATCTCAGTTTATTTTACCTCCATATAATTTTTTTTTATTCTCAATTTTACATTTAATTCAATACACACCTGCATCCATTTTTTGTAAGTTATGTAAAAAATACTAATAGTTGTAAATTTGTCCTCAGCATTAGTCCCCAGTAAGGACCAATTTATTAATTAATTTAATTATTGCTCAACATCTGAGTCAAACCAATAATATTGTTTGGATTCGACTTTCAACTTCATTGAAAAAAATCATTTTCTTTAAAATTTTGGTTACTTGAATGATATGATTAAATTTTTTGATATAATTTAATTCATTGATTTAATGATTTAACGCATTTTTTTAAAATAAAATATTTTCGCTCTTATGATATAATAAAATATGTGGATTTCAGTACTACTTTCAAAAAGTCATTAATAGCCGTGCCAAAAAGCAGAGAACCAATTAATTGTGATGGAATGCGATTTGAACAAAATATTTTTACCCGGAACACGACTCCTTAACCATTAAACTACATACAACCTTATTCAAATTATAAATTAATAACGTTTATATAAATGTACCGTTAGTATTTTACAAAAGATGGCCGACAATCCAGCCTAATTGCTTGTCTCCTTGTACGGATTATTTCTTGATAATTCATTCTGGTTTCATTATGTAATTTCATCATTACTGATCGTTACGTATCAAATCCTCTGCATCTCTTGTCATGACCAGAGCCCACATCCCTTATAAGGAAGAGCTATTAGCTTACTTCAGGTTCGTTATACAATGCCTTTTATATAACCACTCTGAGATACACATCTAGAAAAATAATTATTTTGTCCAACAATATTCTTACTAACGTAGATAATATTGTGGACCAGCATAATAAGCATGATTATAAAAAAATCAAATTGGTTCATAATACATCAGCAATCTTTATATTAATACCACTTCATCAAATTGTTTTAAGCACAATGTACATATTATATTATATTTTATTTGTTGATTGATTCGGCATTCACTTTGTAACACTTCATAATAAATTATGTTAAATAAAATGATGTTATGTGTTACTATTGGTTTATTCTAAAGAAATAAATAGAATTTACCTACACCACCTGGTTTCGAAAGTAAACTTTACTGAACCCGAAACCAGGTAGTAAAGGTAAATTCTATTTCTATAGAATAAACCAATAATAACACATAACATCGTTTTGTTTAACATAATCAATAATATTTAAACAACATTCTGAGTGTGTCCAAATACTTGTAGACAAAGGTAGGACAAACATAAAGGTTTCGGCTAAAATGCTTAGCAATTTTCTCAATGGATGACAGAGAGTGTTCACATGTGAAGCTTCGCGCCATTTTACTGTATATTGGCAGATATGGATATCAAATACTAGGTGAAATGGGGAATGTTGTAATACATCAAGTGGCCACTTAACCCAGCCAATGACAGGTCATAAGCCCTGTAAACGCCTAGATATCCATATTCCCTTCCAAATTTCTCGTCTTTGTTGAGATGTCAAATTGTAATAATATTTCAGTTTATTTTTGACTACCTTGACTACCTATGATCAAGAGACACTGAACTTGGTGGACCAATGCAGTGCCCTATGCTCCATTGGGTCCGGATTAGGAAAGGCAGTTTAATTAAAAGTGAAATGGCATCTTTTTTTAACCAATACTTAGTAATAATACATCTAAATGTTTGTGAACGCACCGTGAGTCGAAACCGGAATCTTTGTGGTATGAAGCCAGCACCCTAGCCATAACATCACATGGAACCGACATCATTTATTTATTTATTTTAAATTTTCTTTTATCTCTTAGAAACTTTGTACAGGTTGAAACATTCTATCCTATTCCTATGTTAAAAAAATTGAAAAGGGGTCATTTTTAAATTTAAGAACTAGACTTTCCTTCCGCATAAAATTCGGGATTTCTCTACGCAGTTCCATGCTGAAAATAATTGTTCGGGAGCGTTGCAGTTAGAAGCAGTGAGATTTTAAAAACTTAGTAATAAAAGGCTTTGTTAGAATAAACGAACGAATATAGACGAGCATGAACCTGTGCAAGGTGGTTTGACCAAATAAACGAGATATTGCTAATCAAAATACTTCCGGGAAGAAAAATGTAAAAAATTGTTGAAATTTCAATTTCATCAATTATTATTACAACATGTTACCAGGGTGAAGATGCCCGTTACAGGGTGAAAGCGCTAACTGGTCAAATAAATAAAAGTGGAAGTGTACCAAGTATTTTTATTCAACTTTAATTAGAGTAATCAATCATGATTTGCCTTCGTCGCTCCTAAAGACCTTTGCTGCGGAAACTTGTAGGGAATCCTTAACGATAGATACACTTTTTGTGAGGATAGGTAGGCAAGTATTTACTTAATAGATTCGGGATATATTATTATTATTGATAATTTATATAGCACCGTTTTCGTATAAATGTAGGTACAATGGCGCTTTAAATATTGAATTCAACATTCTAATAACCGCTCTTTCATCATTCATTCGCTCTACATAATCATTCTACCGTAAGAGACTTTTCTTAATTTTGTCGATAATGCTTAATGATAGGATTGAAATTGAAATTTAATCGGGTTGTAGTCTACTGGTAGAGTCACTGACTCCGAATTGGAATCGCTAGGTTCGAATCCTACTCCAACCCGTCACGGTTATTTTTGACTATTTGAAAGCAGCCCCGAAATAATTAAAATATTATTTTAATATATTATAAGAACTCAAATACTTCTTTTTTGTTAAAAAATAAAATATTTCTGTGTATTTTTTAAAAAAGTAAATGAATTTATGCAATCTTACGATATTTGCACATATTTGAATTTGTTAGTAATATTTTCAATAAAACCTAAGCGGCTTGAACTTGAAAATAAGAATGGAGTCGCGGCGGAGTGTGATTCGAACCGTGGATCTCTGGAAACGCTACCACTGGGCCACCACCCGTTCATATACTTACATATTATATATATTTCTTGCGTGTAATCTTATTTATATGTTATATGTATTAAAGGCTTTATTTAGGTATAAATAAAGGTATAATTAAATTCGCTGAATTATTTATTTACCTCCAATCTTCGTAAAAAATTAAATTAATTGATATCTACAATAAATATTTATAAAAAATTAAAATGTGAATTTCAGTAAGATTTACATTGTTATAGGATAAAATACGTAGGTACCTAACAGCTGTACATAAATTATTACTTATTTGTGTTATAAACCACTTCACTAAACGCAATGCTTTTATATTTTTTGTAATATTTCCCACTCTCCTATCTTTCTGTTTAATAAATCCTTGTTCTTCTCTCGCCCAGAATGTTGTAAGCGCCTCGTGATTCGTGTAAGGCTGTAGCGCTACAAGGGAGGAACGGGAAGTTGAGGCACTAAAACGCGTAAGTCCCAAACAGGATATTAGGTCATAACTTAGGGTAGAGTGTGAGACAATACACATGGTGTCCCGGGTTTTATCAAAATAAAAATATTAAAATTGTTGTTTATGTCTTTTGTATAAAAAGAAAATAAAGACAAAATAAAACTACGTACCTTTACAAATATCAAGGCAACAGTTTTTTAAGAATAAAGCAAAAAATGCCATATCCGCTCCCTATGTGGAGCATATGGAGTTCACAAACTGCCTCCAGGCCAAGCCATCTTTATTATCCACAGTTCAAATGTTGAAGTGCTACCTGATAAAAAAAGCTTACATTTCTAATAATAATAGTATTTATGTAAGAACAAAAATTTTGATGTGTTTTTCTAGGTATCTAAATTTATATACACATACAGCAAGTTAAATGAAGTTTTATCTGCAAAATCCTGGAATAATAAAGTAAAAATCCTGTTTGCATAAATTAAATAATACGTACATAATCGTATCTTACATTTACATTATGATCTGGCAAAATACTACTACTGTCCCTCATCCGCACCCAATGGTGCATAGGGAACTGCATTGATACACAAGAGCAGTGTACCTTTATCATTTTTATTACGTGAAGGTAAGATGACCAGTCTTTCGCTTCATAACTAGTGCAAGGTATCACGAAAATCACATGTAAATAAATATTTCATGTTGACCCCTTACGGGAACTGAACCCGCGACCTGCCAAATGCTCTACCACTATGTCACGAGAAAATAAGAAAATATCTATTATGAAGCAATAGTTAGATAAAAAGTAAAAGCCATGTTTTTCATTAAGTGCTGTTAAAAATAAAAATTATATTTATGTCAAGCGCAAAGACTTTTTTATATATATATATTTTTTTAATTAAAAAAAAAAAAAATATTCCATTATCTAATTTAGTATAAATCTGAAATTGAAATCACCCTTAAAATGTAGAATCTTTAGGTGTGGAAACTCCTTATCTGACCATATAATAACCCCGGGCTATTAGGCGGCCCACCCCCTCCCTCCGAGTATTTCATTAGCCAGGGGGGAGTGTATGAACTCTGGGTGGCGGGGGCGTTGGGCAGGGGAAGGGGAAGGGCCAAAGGGTGCGGAGAACATAGGATTGCTGATTTTACATGAAACCGTTTTAGTATATGAATACGTAATGTTATGATGAAAGTACTTATTAATTGCTGCAGTACGTACGAATGTTTTAAATGCGTGTAAATATCTAGTAATAAATGTGTCAATGAATCATTTAATAGGAGAAAAGTTTTTTTATATGTTATCGCAGTATTTAAAGAGTATGCATAAATATGCGCGTAGATTTTCACGGTCGTTGATGACACACAAGTCCAAGGATCATAGGACTTCAAGTACTATGTAAGGGACGGAATGTTTTAATGTGTATATGCCTGTGAATCAACCTGACAATTTGGGAGAATTTATAGGTGTGCTAGGTGAATCATATTCTGCAATAGAAGAAAGGGAAGTCGATCATGTCCTTATTTTAGGGGATTTTAATGCAAATCCAAAGGATATTTGATTTTGATCTAAAATTTCTTCTTCTTTTTTGTTTTTATGTATCAAAGTTTATATGAAATCAACTTATATTATTATTGTTATTATTATTATTATTATTATGCATATCCCTGACATAAAAATGCCCGAGACTCAGATGTACAGGATTATTGGCAACATTCAGCGTTCTGAGATGATGGTGATGCGACTCAGTTGGAAGATAATAATATTCCAGTATAGGAGTACTGTATTTCTTCACAGTTTGCACCGTTCGCTGTCTTTGTACCTTTATTTTCAAGTCACAAGTCATCATCTTTGCCTAGTAATGATATCATTAATTTTAATGATTATTACGCATGATCTGAGATAAAATATCTGAGATTCAGAGCGAAAAAAATTTAAACTCTTCAAGGAATTTTCTATTAATAATGCGTAATTCATTACATTTAACACACTTAAACGTAGAAGTAAAAATACATGTTGTGCCACGTACTGCGTTTTTATAAAATAAATGGCTAGAATATTGTAGAGAGATAAAGTCATACATGATCTTTTTTGAGATTTTTTCATTCATTATACCATATCCGCTCCCTCAGTGGAGCATATGAAATCCACAAACTGCCTCCAGGCTAAGCGATCGGCCGCCAGCTCCCGTGCATCCTCCCAAGTCAAGTCCAGATGAGATTTTTAATGACAGCATTTTCATTTAATTTTTTTTTAATGTTTATCATAAATGATCACCCCTTGAAACAAAATACATACATGTACAACCTTTCTCTTAATTTAAAATGGTATTTTCTGTGAAAATTAGGAACACCGTGCATTTTCTCAACATTTTCTTTTACGGTTGTGTAAAAACTAGGAAGGATTAAGGAAACCACGTTTATGCCGCTAATTATCGTTCCGTTTTGTGATTCTTTCATTTAAAAAAGACCTTAAACCCGGGAAAGGGAAGAGAATAGGATCTCACCTTCGATAAAATACTTAACGGTGGAGCCCTTAATACGATATAGTGGTTCCCAAACTACGTTATACAGAACCCATGTTTAGCGTTTCCTATTTACTTCCGGTTTGCTTTCTTTTTCTTTTACCTGCGCTAAATAGTATACGTTAGACCACGGAAGTGCTACTTTTACGGTTTGCGTTTTTCATTAATTACTTATTGTTTTTATTAAGATATATATATTTACGTAAAATTAAATAAAATTTAAATCGCTATAAATGAGGACTTGGAGATGGTTTTGAGGAAAATCTTTCTTTGTATTATGGTTGCCTATTAAAATACTAATTTAATAAAAATCTAGATAATCTAGAGCGAAAAAAAAAAGATTATTTTGTTATACAATATACATATTTTGAGATACGTGATCGAAAATTATACCTAAAAAACATTCTTTTAGGATTACGCATAAAAACATACAAATATGTGCTTTTGTTTTTAAATGTTATTCTTTTTTTTAAATAATAAAATTGGTTCTTACAAATAAATTTGGGATAATAAATATGAATGATTTTTTTTTTTTAGTAATATCCGGCGTAAGTGTATTTTTTGTTTGAGAATCATAAGCAGTTTATCCCACATGTGCGTAAATTGTGTTAGAGAGTGTAAGCGATGAAAGGAGACTGAAGAATAAGATTTAGGGGAGTAATGAAACAAAAAATATATGGGCAAAACTGGAGAAATCGGGAGACGGGAGACGACATGCACGGTAATGGAGGTGGGTGAAAAATTAGGGTTCGAAAAGGTCGTATACAAAAAAGGATACTACAGCCAAATGATATATTAGCACTTTGTGAAGGATAAAGCCCATGGCTGTTTATTCCTTAGAGACTGTCGTATCCTTCTACATCCAAGGTAAAACTGAGACGGAACACAGGACTATTATACTTTCATCTATCTTTGTAGGTATATGTACGAAATTGATAACCGAATTAAGTTGTTCATAAAAAATTGCAGTCAATTGTATAAAGGGTTACCTTTGTTATTGGTAAGCTGATAAGTTATGATTGTAGGAAGGGTTTGAAAAAACAAAATGATAGCAAATTTAATGTAGAGTGAAAACTTTCCCAAACTATTTGAGAATTTTATTTCAATCAAAGATAATAAAAATATTGAATATTTTGTAATGCGCCTACGCAGTTTTGCTGTTTATATGCATAAATATCTACAATCTGCATCCCAAATTGATTATATTTGTATTAGAATGACATAAATATATATTTGTCCTACGCTTACGCTTCAGTACCTACCAGTCCAAGGTATAACACACGAAATATTTATATGAAATGAACGAACTAAATATAAGGGATAAGACATGTCATTTACTATAAACATATTTAGGAAAGGCATTATTATATAATATATTATACTACATTACTATTTATTTAATATAAAATCCCATTTTAAGGGTTGAAAAAAGTTTAAGGATTGAGAAAAGATCTTAACATGTATGTGAGTACAAGTACCAAAATTACGTAAAAGTCGACCGCTTCTGAACTAGAAAAATCTAAGCCATTGAAAATGCCCGTATCCTTTATTTAACGTTTTATTTCGTATTGTTGGCGGCCATTCAAAAAGCTCTCTTTGTGTACTAAGTATAAAAGAATACCCGTTTTGTACACAGAACCCGCCACTCGTGTTGGTTAGTGTATTCAACCTTTACACCTGGGATTACCGGCTTAGTTGAGTTACCACTTGGCATCCTTGGGCGCCCTTTCGGATACTACTTTTATATTTTTTATTGGCCCGAGTAATCCTGATTAATGGTCGTTTAATACAGTTCCCCTGTCATTACTTCTCTGTTACAACTGTGTTGCAATATTAGGCATTAGATCTACTTTGAAAATCTAACTATGCTCTGAGTTTTAGATATTGATATGTAGGTAGGAATTTCGTTTACCTAATTTGTGTAATAATAAAAATGAAATTAATACTTTATGTATGAAAAAACATTTACACGTAATACTTCTTTATCGCTACAACCCATTTTTAAATACAAACATAAACATGATATAATATTGAACTATTTTTTACATTTTATTTAAGTAATAAACCTGCTGTACGTCATTTTTCTACATATTAAAGATAGACGATAAGTAAAATATCTTAATCGTCTAATAAATCATTTAATTTTATTTTTAAAAAGTCTTGACAAAGATAGAAAAAACACAATTATAATGTAGGTTTATTAAAATCATTGAAAAAAATTAATGATAGCACCAGGGACTCGAACCTGGGAGTAGGTTGCATTAATTGCACTTCGGAGGATAATGTTCGAATATAAAAGATAAATACTTGAAAAACATAATATATACCGACAATTATCCCCGATTTCTAATTAATACTTGTTGTGTTTTTGCCAATAGAGCAATAAAATTAAATTTTAAGGGAGGAAGGAAAAATAGAAAACAGGTGATATTGTACAAAATAGCTTCCTTAAATAAACGTTTACCTATGGAAGTAATAATCCCGAGGAAAATAATAAATTATTGAATATTTCAAATCTCCCAATTTGCGATTTTCTAAGTCTTATGGTGCATAGACCACTGCTTTCGTAAACCAGTGCAGTGAATCTTGATCATTTGTTATATAAAAGCAAGATGATCAATCTTGCATCAAGACGAGTTCTACGTATCACATATCATATGAACAATTTTTTCGTGAAAATTTTCATTTAAATAAATATTTCATATTGACGCACCCTTATTCATGGTAGCCCAACGCGCTATCCACTACCACGAGGCAGACAAGTCATGTTAGTTTTACAACCATGCAATTTTTCAAAATTGAATACTTTTAAATGACGTTTGAATTGGAATTGACAGACTGTAGGCTGTAGGTACCAGGGGACCATAATGTGGCCAATTACCGTAACACTGGCTGTGTCCCCATTGGATACGATACAACAATTATCACTGAGGGGTTGGGATTTGTCCTGCTTTTTACATAGGTAGACAAATTAACAAAAAAACATTTTTATCTAAAATACTTTAAAGTAAAATTCTAACTTTCATTGAATTTAAATTTAAAGAACTGACTAAAGTTACCGCACCACAATGCGGCCAATTACCATGACATTGACGGTGTCCCCATTGGATACAACCACCATGATTACTAAGGGGTTGAGATGTGTCACGGTATAGTAAAGGATCTATCCACATCGGTGGCAAAAGTAACAAATACATGTCAATTAATAATATGCTTCAAAATGAAATTTTAACTTTGGTTGACTTGGAATTAAATCGACTGTGGATCTATAGGTACTTTTTCATCATAATGTGGCCAATTGCCGTTATTTTGTCGGTGTCTCTACTGAATACGATAAAACCATAATTACTTAGAGGTGGAGATTTGTCCCGTTGTAATTAAATTCTGGAGAAATTTTGGATTTATAAAACGAAACAACTGCAGAAAATATTAGAATTTCTAAAGAAAAAATTTCGTTTTTCTCTGACAAAAATATTATACACACCATCCAACAAAAAAAGCAATAAAATTCAACATCTAAAGTGCGTTTCTCGGAGTGGTTTCCTAGTGAGGAATGAACTAACATTTTAACTATTAAAAAATAAAAAGCAAAAATTAGCGTTTAAATGTTTTTACTAAGAATATTTGTAAAAAGTTGAAATAATTAAGGCCCCACAGATTTTTAAAAAAATGGTTAATTTTTCAAGTAATTCAATTTTCTTAATTCAGTATATACCTAATAATTTAACCAGTAGTGTAAAATAGGTAGGTAAGTAACTGTTATTAACACTTGCCAGGTGGCACAACCCCAACAATGTATTATGTACAGCGTACAGCAGTGGCCAACCATTCAATTGTAGCGATTATGTTAGTCGATCGCAATAAGCCAAAAAAATATTTTTGTTGGTGGAAAAAGATGGAGGTTACTGAAAAATCAAAACATAGATAGTATCATCGAATTTAAAAAAATGTAGTAGGTATACACATTTTTCAAAAATACAAAATTTTTTGCCTAAGACGCATTGCTTATTTCAATTACTATTTGACTTTTATTGTACTTCCAAAAATTAGGTAGATACAGAGAAAACGCAATTTCGGGTTTATTTTGTCCTTTAAAAAATGACAAATCGATAAACGAATTCCAAAAATCGATCTTGGGTCTGTACAGTTAGCACACAAAGTTTTATAACATGATCATTCCGCAAATTTTTAATTTGTTATGAATTTGGAACGCGTGGAGTTTTTATGCTCTTTGTACGTGTAAAATCTCAAGAAGTGCAGGACTACTTCCAAAGTTGGCCACCCCTGGAGTACAGTACGGCCCCCCAGTGGGAGATCAGTCAGCCCCAGCCGCGTGACAGGAGACAGGAGTAAGGGAGAATAATAGTATCTACGGTCACAGTAACCCCTTCACAGGTCGCGTATATCGCGCCTGAAACTTTCACCTGCATTTGGAAAAATGCTCATGTAAAATGTTTTTTAAAACAACTTTTAAAATAAAAACTAAATGAAAGTACTTGGGACTTTTTTACTTACAAAGATATATTTATGTAAATATTTTTAATATTATTGTAAATGTTTTTAATATTATTGTAGAAGTTTTAAATATTCTTGTAATATTGTTTGAAATATTCTTGTAAATGTTTGGAAATATTCTTGTAAATGTTTGAAAATATTCTTGTAAATGTTTGAAATATTCTTGTAAATGTTTGAAATATTCTTGTAAATGTTTGAAATATTCTTGTAAATGTTTGAAATATTCTTGTAAATGTTTGAAAGATTCTTGTAAATGTTTGAAATATTATTGTAAATGTTTTTAAAGCGCATGTAAAATGTTTTAAATACTAGTGTAAATGTTTGGTGAGCTACATTCACTTTTATTTCGCAACACTAGAAACTGACGTTATTCAATCCTGCCATTATCTCTTAATTTTTTTGTTAAGTAAAAGTTGAACTTGCAGTTCCGAACCCTGCGTAAATGAAGTTGGTATTGTACCTATCTCTAACGTAGTTTAGGAGTATAAACGCGTAATATTCGTTGATAAATGGAGCAGTAGTTGGTGCCACCATTAAAATTGATTGATTTGAACTCAATTACATTTATTTTTGATACCCGCACACGCTTAATTGTTGTTTGAATTGTTTTTTACCATTAGTTCGGAGGTACCAATTGGGGTGGTTTTTTCACACGCCAAACGCACAGAATTATAAACCTAATAGGTAGTTTTGGAAACCAATACGGTAGCTTCAGCTGTTCAATAAAAAACTTTAGCCATGAAATGTTCACCCTCCTTACTTGGTGTAGGGTTGTGTCATACATATACCAAGCTATTATATTATTATGTTATAAAGTGAAACATGAGGAATGTGTTTGCAGATTGTCGTGCAGAAAAACTCTTCTTTTAAACGTAGTCGTAATCTTATTTATAAAGTACGTAAAAAATAACAATGATTTATTGTTTTTGAAGAGTATATATGTTTAAGACAGCAAGACAGAAGTGAAAACTTCCCATAACTCGGGCTGCCGTTTTGACCGGAAAAAAATTATCGACTTCGCCGAATTTACCTAAATAAGTTACATAATTCTAATCATTAACCAGATTTACACTTCAGTAAACAACGCGTCTTTAAAAACAAAATACCTTAATCATCATTATCATCATACCATATCCGCTCCCTATGCGGAGCATTATGGATTCCACATACTGTCTCCAGTCAAGCGATCGGCCGGAAGCTCCCGCGCATCCCGTCAAGTCAGGTCCACATCCCGCAGCTCTGACAACAGTGGACGTCCAAGACTCCGAGAGCTTGATGCCTCGTAAAACAGGCAAGCTCGATTAAGGCTCTCTAAAGGAGGCATACGTAGTATATGACCTAGTCAGCCGAAACGCCTTCGCCGGATTACAGTAAATTTACTGCCCTAAAAAGTGGATATTTATGATCAACCTTTTTTTCCAATTAAATCATATTTTAATTGTTTTTTAAGATGATTAAAATGAGTTTGAAAATAATTATTGATACCAGGTGGCACCATGATGCCAGACTTCTCCCCATACTCCCTTATTTAGTTCATAGAGTATAAACGACATTGGAATTCCACATACTTACATAACTTCAAAAGTAACAATTGGATATGTTCTATTGTAACTATAATTTGAGTTTAAAATGAAACTTTTTTAAAGCTTAACAATGCCTGAATGTGAATGGGGCATTTTACAATATCAATCCTCTTAACTCCCCTTGTATTTCGAGCACAAATACTCATCTGGATTCCATAAAAATTAACATAAGCTTACAAATAGTAGCCGTTGTTATGGGCATGTGTAGTGTATACCTATAGTTAATATATTTTACAATACCCAAATAGGTAGAGATATGCGATAACCATTACTATTGTCAAGAGATTTACATATGCATTTTCATTTTTTTTAAAGTGCGGTACTAAATTTTAAAAACTTTTTTTCTGTAAAAAGTCTGTCAAAAATCACGATAAATATATGACTATTTTTAAAGTGCGATCGAAAGTTACTATCGTGTGTTTGCATACAAGATATTGTTAACATAGCTAACAATATAAACCTGTTATTTTTTGTTTTTTAACGCTTTTAATAGCATTCATCTACAAAAACATTAACTGTCAGGTCAGCCAAACGTCGCGCATCGCACCGACCATTCTATTTTCCATACATTTTTCGCTTTTATACAGGAACAGTTTGCTAACTGCACATGAAACTGCACAGTATTTTGTCCCGTTTAAAGTGCGCTTAAGTATACAAGCACTTTAATTTGTATCAGGTAGAATTATTTGTAACTATTTGAGACCTTAAAAATTCATTATTATGCCGAAAACAAAGGCAATATGATAATGTCATTATCGTTATTGACAAAATCAATTGACATAAGATATTTATTAAAATTTACGATTTTCCATATGAAGGTGTATTTTTTTCTTTAATTTTATTTTGTTCAGGACAAAAATAGTTATAATTGTTTTTCTGGAAAACTGGATTTCAAGATGTAGGTACAGTTGCATTATTTGCAAAACTGTCAATAAAACTATGTACGATTTATGCAAAACGCGTAATAGTACTACAAAGTAGTTTTTTACTCAGCTTGTAAATATAAATAGGCAAAAGCCTAGATATTCATGGACATGGACAAAGGTATAGGAAATAGGAACAGGTATTGGAAGTCCATCACCATCAATATCTCATGAATATTCCAAATGTGATGATGCGACTGGAATACTAACTACTCGCTGGGATACTAAAATGTACCTGAACTGTATTCAACGATTTTAAACAAGTCTTGTGCTTTTTTAACGACATGTTTTGTGTGTAAAATGGTGTTTTGTAATTTTATAATGTTATTCAAGCTTCGTCTGCATGAACATAACGAAAACTATGTAAATATCGGTTAAGATTTATGACAATATCTGAAAGAATTAATGTTCAATCTCTAAAATGATTCATGTTTTTTTCTATAAAATGTACATGGATGTCGAGGAAAGTATTTCATGTTTATGATTAAGTAAAACAGCAAATAGATTATAAACGGCATACTACATTGACGCAGTATACGTAATTTTTAGTACGAAAAATATCCACCAAAGAATATAGTTGTTACACACGTCCATTTTTGTACTTGCTACATAATTCTCGCATTATTCAAATCTTATCATGCTAATTATACAGGTTGTAACAAAACTCGATGTACAACCCTAAATCTGGTGAATCTACATCGTATTTGGAGACGATTGTGTAATATGCCTTTTTAATCTGAGCTAAAAAAAAAGTTTTTTTTCTTCTCACAAAAGTTTTCATAAGTGTGGCAGATTAAGTAAAATTGCTCAGATTCTTATTAAAACTCGTTTTTTAATTTTGTTTTCTGTATAAATAGTATTAATTTGACTAAATACATGATATTTGCTAACGATTGAAATAAAAAAAACAATTTCGGACTCAATTTTCTCGAAAACTAAGGGTCAAATAAAAAAAAAAAAATCTACAAAATCGACTCCAAATATTATGTAGATTCACTGGTTTTCCGCTTGTACATCGAGTTGTGTTACACCCTGTACATGTTATTGTAGCCCACAATTTTTTATTCTCATAAAAGTATTTTTATTTTATTTCACGTAAAATGATAGATTTTATCAAATTGTTGAATTACCTGAAATTAAAACAAGTAGTGTTATAGGCAAATTATCTGTAATAAAATTGTATCGCCATTTAATTTCTTTCATGTAATAAAATCTACCATCTCCGTTATTTTGATGGGGATTATATCCTTTACAGCCTTTGTAGTAGTTAGACGCACAGTTATAAAATATAAAAGGAGTTTGATATTGTTCCCTATTACACTAAACAAAACATTGCCTTTTGAGTTTACAGTCTTTCAGGATTACATCTTTATAGTGAATTGCCTATTTCATAATTATTTGTGTGTACGAGTATGTGAGTGATTGTGCGTGTATTGAGAACGAGAGGGTGTGTGTGGATGTGTAAATTTAAACTAATGTTAGACATTATTTATTCATAAAAAAATAGGTAAGTACGAGTACATAAGAACACATTTTTAATCAATAGAGACACGTGTATCAATAAATTCAAATTATTTTAAAAGTTGGACAAAATTTAAATGCTTACTTACCAAAATATGTTTTATGAGCAGATTTGAATCACTCCTTTAT
Source organism: Micrasema minimum (assembly GCA_022494985.1). Lineage (NCBI taxonomy): Eukaryota > Metazoa > Arthropoda > Insecta > Trichoptera > Brachycentridae > Micrasema > Micrasema minimum. The sequence continues at coordinate 69,183 of JAGVSP010003351.1, read as the reverse complement.
AAACGATAAATCCTTAAAAAAATGTAGACGATGTTGCTACACTTTATTTTATTTACGATCACAAAAATCTATTTCCGAAAATTGAAGTGAGTAAATACAGCCGCCTTCGGAAAAAGTTTGTTTACAAAAGTTTTCGCACGTGGTTATTCGCGAGACATTGTTTAATCAGGTGAACAGCGCGTCCGGATAGCAACCACTTTCCCAGGAAGTTGGGATACGACTAAAGAGTGAAAACGATAACATAACCCCTAGTCCCGAATCCCGAGTTATCGCGGGGTGCCGTATCGCCGGGTGGCGCAGCGCGGGAGGACGCAAGGCGGGGTGCCGTAAGGCGGGGAGCCCCCAACAACAATGATATGATTCAACTGTCAGAACGATCAAGGAAATTTCAACCCTCGTGACAGCGAGATAGAGAAGAGTTAAATACGTCAAGTCAGACGGGTTGCGGGGATTTGAAAAGAAATCAGAAGATTGTGATATTTCGTTTGCCTACCCAAGTAATATGACATTTTCTCAAAAAAAGCACAATAACGAATCCTTCAAGAAAGCTCTTACAAAATATTTGGTTGTGAACAAAAAAGTTTTGAACATAAAAAAAAACGTTTGTACATTTTTGAAGTTTGAGGCTCATTTGTGGATAAATTTATTGAACAAAAACAAAAATCAAATTGCGGTCCTGTGTTTTGAGTTTTTAATCTCAGATCCAAATCCAAAGATCATTTATTTCTTACTCTATCACTACAAATAGAGTTCTATTTTCAAATATTCTTAGTATGTTTTTTGGTCATGCAGAGCGAATGGATGATGAAAGAACGCCTAAAAAAATATATGATGCGACTGTGCCTGGACGTAGAAATCGAGAAAGGCCGAGAAAGACATGGTATAATCAAGTAAAACAAGTGCTTGAAAGTGGGCATGTAAGAAGTCGGAATAATCGACGTGCGTGCATGAGAAGATGTATGAATGTGGAGGAAGCAAGAGAAGTGTGCCAGAACAGAGTGGTGTGGCATTCTATCCTCTCTGACCTACCCCTTCGTTATGTTTTTAACACTAGTTACAGTAACAATCATAGGTAATACAGAAAATTAATTAATTGAACATGAAAATACTGTTATATAAATATCAAAATAGACAAGCATTGTTTCTTTAATCATGTTATAAATGAAAATTGGTCAGATTTTGAAAAATTCGTTTCAAAAAATATTTTTTTTTATGAACAGTATTCTAAAAAAAAAAATTAAACACTATAAGTCCAATAAGAAAGGAATAACATCATCATTACACAGGCTTGAGAAAAATCCCTTGTTTTTGTGTCCTCACCGGGAATCGAACCCGGAACCTCCGTAACGTAAATAATGAGTCCAGCGTTATAGCCATAAGGCTACTTAAATATATAGATTCATGATGCGTTAACTACTACAATACAAGGCGAATAGATTGTTTATATTCTGCTGATTTAAAAAAAATATATTTGCTTTATTTTTGCATCAGACTGTATTTACCTACATTATGTCAGCTCCGTTTAGCAATGACAGTCACGAGATGTTATTCTTGTGGTGAATCAGCTCCTCTGTTAGTCATGTTCTGATCACTGAACAAACAATATTCACAATCGAAATTTGCTAATAAAACTGCAAATACTCTGTTTAATATTTCCGCTCGTTTATTATCAGATGTTATAAGAAGGAATTGAGTATTTCTGCCGATCAATAAAATTATCTCAACGTATTTTATAATGCATCTACGTAATTAATGCATAATTTTATTCAACTAACTAACTATCACGCCATTTCCCCGAAGGGGTAGACAGACAGGATAGAAAGCCACACCACTCTCATAAATCTTCTCATAGACGCACGTCAATTATTACAACTTCTCACACGCCCACTTTCAAGCACTTGTACTTGATCATGCCATGTCTTTCTCGACTTGCTTCGACTTCTACATCCAGCCACACTTGCCATAGATTTTTTTAGCCGTTCTTTCATCATCCATTCGCTCTACATGAGCGAAAAATGGTAAGAGACCTTTCTTAATTTTGTCGATAATGCTTATCTCAGCCTTGCATTTTGCTCTTAATTTCGACATAAGTGCACCTATCGTATCATACATTTTACCACACATTTGATTGCTTTATTTATATTAATATATATTATTTAATTATTTGATTTTTTTAAAATACATTAAATTAATTTTATTTATTGATATTAATACTATTATGTGGGTGAGGCAACGGGCGCAGCAGCATTTGGTATCTATCCACTGTCATACAGTGAAGGCATTTCGGCTAGCTGTTTAATGCAAGTACTAACGTTAACTTTATTTTGTATTTCATATAACACTATAGGTATTATTCATATATAATTTTGGGAGTTACTTTTTCTAATTCACCAGAAATGTTGCTTTTAATTTTTTTACATACATATATTGTACATATAATAGATTCCTTATTTTATATTTATAAATAATTTGTGTAATTTATTAACATATAATACACGTGTAAGTATAATTTATATTCCGAAAGATGTATGAATGTGGAAGAAGCAAGGAAAGTGTGCCAAGACAGAGTGGTGTGGCGTTCTTTCGCCTCTGCCGGGTAGGCAGAGACGATAGGACGTAGAAATGGCGGGATGGTTAAATAGTGTACATATTTATCTGGAATTATTAATTTTAAAATAGTTTGATAGTGTAGGAAATTTTGTTAAAATAAGAGTTAAAGAACCTAAATATTAAATTAGCTTTTTTTGCTTTTTTTGGTACTTATGATATGCTCGATGAATCAAATTTCGGGGCTACTTTAAAAAAGTTAGAAATTACATTGCAGAAAGTAGGAAACATGTTGTAGTGGAGTGAGATTCGAACCTAGAAATATTAATCCGTAGTACGCGCCTCTAATCGCTACACCACAACTCGACTGGCTAGATAGAAGATAATGATATTGTTGATCACTCATGCAACTTGATAGGACACAGTACTGACCGTTTAGTCATCCAACAAATTGGATGTATCCTAGATCTCTACACTTGATCTAGAGCAGCCTGGAGATATATAATGACGAAATTAGTCACTGGACCAAACAGCTAACACTATCAACTAGATCACAGAATTCCCAGGAATTCTGAAATTCAGTCTGGGCTCTGGATATGCAGTTGAACTGCAGTTTATACACGTCAAACCCCAACGTGGTGGTGCATCCATCCATTGCATTGAATTCACACAACCATTTTTAATTATAAAATATTCTATTTCCTGCTACTACTACTACTATTCCTTATTCATATCAAATGGTGCGTAGGGCATTGCATTGGTACACCAAGTGCAGCGTATCATTATCATTTTATTGCATGAAGGCATTGATTTATAATACCCTTAGATCTGCCTTGCAGAGTAAATTATTTAGAAAAAGTAATGACACGAAGATTCCGCACCTTTATTCTTACCAATACACTTACACGGGTCGACCTATCAGAGCCTTTTGACTGCCGGCAAGCATCCGCCCACACACCGCAAAAAGTATGGGATATATATAGGGTTACAGTAACAGTATACAATACTAACCCGTTCCTTACGAGGAGCGCTCTTGAATTTTACCATGCATCTAAAATGTCTTTTTTTTTCTTGTGAACGGGCTGTTGGCTATTATTTAAGAAAAAAACTTTCTTTGAATATAATAATTATTTTAGGCTATGTAAACAAATATAAATAAACACTTACATGTGGAAAGTTACAACATCTTTTTTGTTTATTTTATCCGTAGAGTTTTTACACGGTTTCACTACACAGGAAGGCATTTCGGAATGTTTTCTGAACGTCCGACTCGGCCGGCGGCGGCGGTTAAAGAAATACTGAATACGCGTCTGGCGGAGTTGAAGTGTCATTCATTTTTTGAGTTCAGTTCAAATCTAAGTGTATTAATAAATCAATGCATGAAGGTAAGATGATCAGTCTAACGCTTTTGAACCAGTACAAAGTATCATTCATGAAATATTAATATAAAAATCACATTACAATTTTTAAACTATTTTTTTTTCACATTACATTACAAGACATCACCAATAAAACTTTTAAGCCAATTACAATGAAGATCTGTAAAGTTTCCTTGGTGCCTAACCTAACTTAATCCTAATTTGTGAAAATAAAAACACTGTCTTCAGCAAAATTGTAGCTTGCGGATCTTTTAATCATTTTGTGTCTCAATTCAGAAAAATGTCCTAAATATTTCCGATTTAACTTTAATAACATAATATTTACGATACAATATTTATCTTCTTTCTTTATATGATCTATAACAAAGCTAAACAAAGCATAGTTTCTTAAAAAAAAAAAAAAAAAAAAAAAAAAAAAATTACGATACAATATTTATCTTCTTTCTTATATAATCTAAACAAAGCAGTCTTAAATCGGGGAAGTCCAAGTCCCATATGTATGACGTGAATACTGTACAAAATAAATAATATTATTATATCCTACATTTTGTTCCTATTTTATTTAATTAATATGGTAGGTGTAAATTTAGTATGTGAGCTGGTACATTTTTTATATAGTTGTTCTTTGATATAATTTAGCATGAAATTTTACATTTACCAAGAAAAACTGAACATAATTTTTCAAAAGGTAAAAATACATATTTATACTGTTTTTAAACACAGGAATAATAATATTAAATGATACAATAAATCTTTTAGTCGTAAATTTTCTTACAAAATATGTAAATACATACAAAACAAGTCCTAAGTCTTTAAAAATGAGTTTATAAACAGTTTTGCAATTTTTATTTATGTGAAACCTTCGTAGATTAATTTCCAAATAATGTTCAGAATTTATTTAAAAATTAATAATATATTCAAGAAACCAGTAATGATAAATTATCAAATGAAGAATATAATAAACATCTTTAATGATAAAATATTAGCCGTACCAAATTGTATTTCAAGGCTTGTCCATCGAAGCAAACTGCACCTGGCCTTCTTTGTGTTCTGAGAACGTAATCAATTTACCTGATGGTTTTATAGCGTGACAATAATTATTAACGCATACTTAATAAATTAATATATTTACTGCATATAACTCAAGGAGAATTAAAATTAAAAAATCAGAATGAGTCTCCTTAAACACTGATTTTGAGGGTGAGGCTTTTTGGAATTAATACAGATATTATCAGGAACTACATTGCTTGAACTTGGCAGCCATGGGTACATGCTCCTACCTACAAACATCACAATTTTTCATACACTCTCTATGTTTTGGTGTCCTACAAACATCACAATTTTACATACACTCTCTATGTTGAGCTGAAAAATTCCACAAATTGCCTCCATGATGAACTATCGGCCGACAAATCCTGTGCGTCCTTTCAAATTAGGCCCACGTTCCATAATAACGAAAACTGCCGACGAATGTTTACCATAAAATACTAGCCTAATTTCACTAATTTAACAAATAACTAAAAAAGATGTAGAATTACTAATCTCACTATCACTGTAAATTTTGGCCAGCTACTTGAGCAGGTTGGGGTGAATGTGCTTATGACAATCTTAGAGCCGAGACAGTGAAAGGGGCAATGAAAGTATTTGGTGTCGTATAATATAACTTTATTTTCTTCCACTTTTCCCAGTTAAAACTGGAATCTATCTTCCACTTTTCCCAGTTAAAACTCGCGGGATTAGCTTAAAAAATCGAGTAGTTTCGGCTTTCATTGTAACCTAATTTTAATTCGATCATTTAAAAAAAAAAAACCCAATGTAAACAGTTTTTTTTCATTTATAAAATTGAATTCAGGTTATCATTTTATTTTTTATGACTCATTGCTTGGGATAGATACATAATATTATATTAATATAGGTAGATAATTATGCAAAACAAAGACCTTCAGATTGTTTGCAATCATAAGTGCACTGGTGCATTGTAAGTAACCACAAAAACTAAATATTTATGTTTTATAATAACTCTTTACAATAATAAAACACGTCATGTTTTATAAAACTATTTTCCAGACACGAAGAAAAAAAATCTTTCGGGCACAATTACTTGTTTTCTTTTCTTGTTTGTACTAGAAGATTTCTTGTTTTTCGTTATTTTCTTCATTTTCTCTTTTCTTTAATTGAATTATTTTTTTTCATCAGTTCAGTTTTTAATTTTTTTCTGTTTAAAACGAATCAAAAGGTTTGATAATTATTAATTTATTCTATTTGATTTGATTTTGATCTTGTTTTTCTTCTTCTTTTTTGTTATGTATACTTACTGTATCAAAGATGATGCGAAATAAACGGTTATAATTATTTTTAACAACATTTTGAATGTGTACACTTGTAGACGAATTACTGGATTACACCCATGCTGGGATTCATTGTCAGACATTATTGACTTCCCAACAAAGACAGAAATACTCTGGAAACGAATGTGGATTATCTAGGCGTTTACAGGGCTTATGACCTGACATTAATGGGAAATGTTGTAATACATCAAGTGGCCACTTAACCCAGCCAATGACAGGTCATAAGGTTATTATTATTATTACTATTATAATGGCTAACACCGACAAAAAAATGTTTTTGGAATATAAGTTAGCTGAATAATATAAATTTCATTTGTAATATTTATATAGAAACAAAAGTATTATGTACTACAATGAACGCATTTACGAGTATATCATTCATCGTTAATTTGTTTTCAAAACAACCGTGGAATATAGCACTCATTCCAAGAAATCTTATATACGAGTACCGATATGGTTGAACTTTTAGTTCGCGTATTTCAAAGAAATTGAACAATTTCTTAGAAACTTAAAAAAACCTGTTTGATTGCTCTCATTTGTTTACACTATTCGGCCTGGTCCCCAGTTGTGTAAATTTATCACCACTCTTAAACAAACTATATAATATATATTAATATTATTGTATCTATAATATTTCCTATGAGGCAGAAGTTTTGTCAGAGAAAGTAAAAAACACGTCATGTAATCCCAGTTCTCCATTTTATGTCGATTTCTCACTACTTTTATATGACTTTTTATGCAAATCTGTAATCGTCGTAGGACGAGTCGTACAGTAGGGTACATATATTTTTCCCACCACTTCAAGAAGAAGAAGCTATGTAAGAAAAAACGAGTAACACGTTTTGTAATAATATCAGGACTTCAGTTTGTATAAATTAAGCAATATCGGTTGAATAATATTTATTTTTACACTATTTTTGGTACAAATATATAATCACCTGGTCCAAGATTATAAGCATATCTATTATACATCGATATGTATCGCAGTTGTAACACATGTATGATGCGTAATCGGTAAAACTTCTTTGATAATTTACCAATTATCGTCATATACACGTCACAACTGCGATGTAGATATGCTCTTAATTTGGAGTCTGATGGGTACTATTGTCTTTACATCTCTTTTAGTTTATCGATTAGCTCATTGGTGCCACTTTTTTTTTACATACGAAATTTGCATTAGCTGACTTTATATTTTTTCTAATTATTGAAGTGTAATAATGCAATGCCACGTACTTCATTAGGTGAAGATAAACCGAAGTAACAATTTTAGTTCTAAAAAGGTTATAATTAGGAACTCAACCCGTTTTAGAAACTTAATTATGACCTTTTTAGAACTTAATTGTCACTTGGGAAGAAAAAGGACGAGGACTTGTGTGTTTTGTTTCTTTTCCAAGTCTAAGGTAATGTTGCTACGTTTGGGTTAGTCTCGTGTTCCGTCGACCGTATATAAATATAGTACAGGTAAATCATACGCTTCAGGTGATATTAAACCAGATTGACATATCCTTGATTTCTGGAGAAGTACAAGAATCCTTACGCAATTGATGTTAGAACGAGATTACTTGTTTTTTGTTTAACTTCATGTCACTTTGAGTTTTAGATCACGGAGTAGGGCCGCTTTTAGTTTACCGTATGACTCAATGAAGATGATTTATTTTAATATTAAAAATTATTTATCTCATTGAATAATAAATTACATACCGGGGGCACTGTTTGTAAATTACATTGCATGTTTCTAAATTTTTATATACAGATGCATAATATAGTTACAACGTTTTCAATGACGCATCGTATAGTTCACGTATCAGATGGGAGATTGAGAAAACAATGGGAATTTACATAAGCTTCTAGCAACAACATCATTATTTCTAATCTCGCCGAACAACTCTCAGGCAGAATTGTCTCATACTTATTTTAAGATCTGAAAACTGCTTCACAAGAAAATCTGAATTAAAAATTAATACTACTGAGTGTCGTATCACGGTTTGAAATATTTGTGATAAGTTGAAGCTTTGTTGCTGTCAATAAATCTGGAATATCATTTTGTAACTCCGAAAACTCTTCAAGTTAATTGGAAGACCATTGATGTCCATCAATAGTCAGCCTTCTCCGTGACGAGTTATACATTAATGCAAGATGATCAGTCTCTTATCCTTTAGCGCTAAAATTAGAATTAAAAATAATTAGAAGACAGTAAATAAATCTAAAACATGTACTCAGATGAACTCCCTGAGACCGTCAAAGAAGTAAACGGAATAAATGAATTTAGAAGGCACCTCTGTAGTAAAATCAAATATAAAAACTTTAAAGCGTTATTTTTACTATTAATTATTATTGAAATATGTTATTATTGTCAGATTTTAATATATATAAACAAATAAACAAACAAAGGTATTACGCATGAAATATTTTTATATGAAAAAAATTTATGTCTAATTTAATATTATTCGATAGTATTATTTTTATTAAATAATACGGCAGCAGTAATAAAACTGCTGTATTATAGTGATTCCTCAAGACTATGCTCTTCTTTTGAACAAAAATACAACAGGTACCTACTTAACTATTATAATAACCTGTTTATAGTTAATTTACATAAAAAGGTATCTATTTCTTCAAAAGGTTTCGTGGAAATCTAGTAATAAAAAACATTACTAAATCGTCAACTTCGCATGGGTCAAAATGATACAAACAGGTCAAAATATTATCATTTTACGTACCTAGCTAAGAAAATGTTGGCATATTCATATTTAAAGTGACCTTTCTGATAACCATTTGCCCTGAAGGTTAAAAATAACCAATCAGGGCCAAGACACAAATACAAAAAAAAACACACATAATATTTAAATAAACATCACTAGACATTTAAAACATTAATTTGTTTATTTAAAATCCATTTTTTATTATTTGAGAAATCCCAATAAAAATACAACCCTTAAAATTAGTTTACCATCTTGAAAAGGTAAATTGTGTCAATAAAAGTAATTGAATGCGGAGAATTTTAACCGAAAAACGTTTTTTAACAAAATTAAAATTTATTTTTACCTACATTACAGATCAAAGGCAAAACAAATTCAATAGAATTCCCAATAAAGAGATTAGCATTGGTTTGAGGATAAAAAACATAGTCAAATGTATTTTACGGTCTTAAGAAAGTTGAAAAAGATTTTACATAGGTATTGTACCTATTTTTTTTGCTTTTATTAATATTTTATTATAATTTTTTTTAATAACTCTAATAATAATGTTAAATAAGTGTTATTTTAGTATCAATGTCTAATATGTTATATTATAGTATCTTTGTCCGCATTTGGCTGCTTCCCGTAGGGGATCAGCATGACATATTTATTTACATGTGATTTTAATATTAGTATTTCATGTGTGATACCTTGGACAGGTACTGAAGCGTAAGACTGATCATCTTACCTCCATGTAATAAAATGACCAAGAATCACTGCTCTTGGTGTACCGATGCAGTGCCCTATGCACCATAAGGGAAAGTAGTAGTAGTAGTATGTCTAAAGGTGGCAGCAAAAAAAACAAGGTAAAACAAATAAATAGCATACCAAAGTCTAAGGAAACTTGACTTCCAATTTTTAAAACTAACTTACTTACCATCACGCCATTTCCCCGAAGGGTAGGCAGAGAGGATAGAACGCCACACACTCTGTCCTGGCATACTTCTCTTGCTTTCTCAATTGGTAGATTATTACGACTTCTTACAAGCCCACTTTCAATAAATTTTAATTTTACTACTCGTTTTATTCGTTTCGAAAAAAAAAACGTACTGCGGCCACGCTAGACTAGTACGGAGGACGATACGGAGGTTCCGGGTTCGATTCCCGGTGAGAACACATAAATAAAAAGTGATTTTTCTTAAGCCTGGGTTTTTATTACGTTATTGTCTTGGCCCTGTTGAGGTGATTAAATAAAATAAAGTATAACAAAATATTTTAAAACTTGGTCCTATGCTATTAGTACGAGGTGAAACAGGAATTTTTCTAGCTCCGTTTCTTACACCTGTTTATCTTATTCGGTCAGAATTACTTATGGGCTAACGTTGTATTTCACGACATTAGAAGCAGAAATAAACGTTTCAATTCACTGACAAGTTGGGTACAAGTCGTATTACGTATGATTCACACTAAATGATGGCAAACATCACTTGTTCACGCTCCGTGGAGCGAGGATATTATTATCCTCAATGAAATACATCTAAATTTACTAATCACTTATCGTTGAATAATAAGTAACCACCTGACAATAGCACGGTAATGGCGTTTAGTAAGTACTTCAATAATTATTTTTGTATTTATCTTAAGTACGCATCCATGTTAGCTTAAAGTATGGGAACTTAAATTATTTACTTCAAATTCACATTGGCTTGAGTTTGTACCATTTTCTATGGTAAAATATAGGTTATTTATAAACGTATCTTGGTTAGAAACTTGAATTACCGAAACAAGCTTCCCCGTATTATACTATATTTATGTTTTTTTAGATATTGCTTATGCTCAGGAGTTTTTTTTCTCAACACTATACTATAAAAAAATATATTAATGTAATACGGACATGTTTTTTTAACATATTATACAAATATACAATTAGTTACACTACGGTTTTTAAAGGCAAATTGCTAAATAATAAGAAAATCTTGTGCTTGTCAAGTAGTTTATTTGGCGTTTAGTGAGTGTTTTATGATGTCATATACAGGGTGAAACAAAACTCGATGTACAACCCGAAAACTGGTGAATCTACATCGTATTTGGAGACGATTGTGTAATATGACTTTTTAATCTGAACTTGAAATTTGTTTTTTCTTATCACAAAAGTTTTCTTAAGTATGTCAGATTAAGTCAAATTTGTCAAATTTTTATTAAAACGCGTTTTTTTTATTGTTTTCTTTATGGATAGTATTAATTTGACTAAATACATGATATTATCATTTTTTTAAAAATATCTAAAAAAATTTTAAGAAGATATTTAAAAAAATATCTAATAATATTTAAAAAAAAAACAACTTCATACTCAATTTTCTCGAAAACCAAGGGTCAAATCAAAAAAGTTTAATCTACAAAATCGACTCCAAATATTATGTAGATTCACTGGTTTCCCGCTTGGACATCGAGTTTTGTTACACTCTGTATACCCTAAAAAAATCTCACATTTATGATGTTTTGTTATAAATACCTTGCGTTTTTAACGTCACACTATTAAAAAAAGTTGATAGTCAATTAATTTTACGCAAAGGGCGTTAAATATTTTTTATCACATGACGTCATAAGAATGGATAACTTAGAAGTTTTCCTCGATGAAGCTTAGATATCCATGAAATACATTTAAAACAATTTCAGCTCAAGCAAAAATGCTGCCGTCCGACCTGGACCCAGCGCTGTCATTCTGCAGCCACCTGGTGTATGGGTACGCCGGGCTAGCTGCCGACTCCCACAAGCTGGTGTCCATGAACACCAACCTGGATTTGGACCAGGGCCACGCCAACTACGGATCATCACCCAGCTGAAGAGGAAGTTCCCCGCCCTGAAGATCCTGCTCTCTGTAGGAGGAGACGCTGATAAAGAGAACCCAGAGAAATACCTCACCTTGGTAATATTCTTTTTACTGTCCGCCTCGTAGCATAGTGGCAGCGCATTTTGCTACCGTGCACGGGTTCGATTCCTGTATATTCCTGAAATATTTATTTTCGTGTGATTTTCATTTCATGTGTGATACCTTGGACTGGTACTGAAGCGTAAGACTGATTATTCTACTTTCATGTAATAAAATGATCAAGATACATTGGACTTGTGTGCCAATGCAGTGTTCTATGCACCATTGGGTACAAATAAGGGAAGTTGTAGAAGCAGTAGAATTATTTTTTTAATAAGAAATGTATACAGTCATATGATATTTGTACATATTTCATCAATAACAATGAAAATATTTGACTTTTTATAATAATTTATATATGATCACAAAAATATAACAATATGATACTTTATTTATTGCAGGAGATGTATAAATTATTTAAAAAATTTTGGCTGTCCCAAAGTCGGTTTACGGATGATAATTTTACGTGATAACGTCATAAGAAAACATTGATGAAAAATAGCATACCTTTATGAATTGAATTGAATTATAATTACTGAATTATCATTATTTTGTATAATACAAATCAGGAGTTAATTGAAGATTTTTTTTCCCATAAATTAACATTTTTTTTGCACTCGTTAATTTCACTTTCACTCTGTAGCTTGTGTGCTGCTGCTGTCTACCTTCTACTCGGACGCATCGGCCGATGGAGTGGAAGAGAGAAAAATGCGTCACAAACCAAACGCTTAGGCCGATCGTGCCTCTCTATCGCTTGTTCCGCGCTCTCGCTTGCACACTCGGCTCAGGCGGGTCAAAAATAAAACAATGCAAACACGCATCTGGTGGATATCTAAAATGAAAAAATCATTGCGCTAATGTTAAATTTCAGGGAGAAAATTGAGAAATACGTTCGTATGGGAAGCGGCCGCGAGTACGTGGTGGAGTATGCGCTTAATATTTTTCATTATAATGATACATTTTTCTGCAGCTTGAAACCCCTGAAGCCAGAACTGCCTTCATCAACTCCGCTGTAGTCATCCTGAAGAACTACGGATTTGACGGACTTGATCTCGCGTGGGAGTTCCCTAAGAGCAAACCAAAGAAGATTCGTGGAACTTTCGGTAAGTCAGGTAATCTTATGAAGAAAGGCGATTTTACTTAGGTGGAAGGGTAAACAATATTGCTTTTAAAATAATTGGTTTTCGGGCATTTGCAATTTACTCATAAATAAATTTAATATTCAATCAAGAGAAAAAAAAATAAATTTCAATATCTATTCATCAAATCAATTGAAAAAAGTAATCGTTTGCTCCAGGACTCGAGAATGTTTGGCATTTTTAATAATTACTTAATTCTCGGATGAATATTGTTAAAATTGATAAATTTAATAAATAATAAAAAAATCATTCGGTGTATAAGATAATTGGAGAATTATATGAGCACTTTATATGAGACCGAAAACTACAGTTTCTTGTTCAGAAAATTGTTCACACTGTACAGTCAGTCAAAAGAAATGCTAAATACGAATATTTTTTAAGCTCGATAGTATCTAAATTATGATCGTATGTTTGCACACAGAAAATTGTTAACATAGCTAATAATGTAAATAATTACTATAAAATTATTCGTTTTTTCATGTTTTTAAAAGCATTCAATATATCAATATCTACTTAAACGTTTACATAAAAAAACATTAGCTGTCAAGTCTGCCAAAAATGTCAACTGTATTCTTATATTTTTATTTATTTGGGATTTTTACAGCTATAACAATGCAATATACAATAACAAGTAATAAATCTGCAGCCAATTACAAAAATCCACTGATAATGTTATTCTTTTTATGATAATTCGACTATTAATTAATGAATTTATGTATTAATATTTTAAACAACAAACAACAAGTATTTGAAATGCTTGTGTTGTGCACATGTTGTATTGTGGTACGCATGTGAAGTGTGGTGGAAGTGTTGGGAAATAGGTTTTGAATATTTAAGCGCAGGATATTGATTTAATATTTAATTAATCAATAAATGTTTAAATTACTTCGCAGCGTTGATAAAACAATTTCCCATGTTTAACGGTGAAGATTTTCCTTTAAGGATCACTGTGGCACGGATTCAAGAAAGTGTTCTCTGGAGACAGCGTCCTGGACGAGAAGGCCGAGGAGCATAAGGCAGGATTCTCCAAACTGGTTCAGGAGACGAAGAACGCTCTGCGACCAGATAACATGATGCTCACGGCCACTGTTCTTCCCAACGTTAACAGCACACGTAAGATTTTCAATCAATCAATCTTTACTATTTAAGACTGATCATTGATCATTGATCATCCAACCTTCATTGAATAAAATGATAAAGATACACTGCACTTTGCGTTCTAATGCAGTTCCCTAATCGCGGACAAGGAAAGTAGTAAAAGTATATAAAAATTTTAAAAACCTGGATGCCACATTGACACACAAGCTTTTTGGATACCAATGACCAACATTTTTGATACAATTATTTATAATTTTTTTTTACAATATTTATACAATTTGATGCAATTATTTTGGATACAATTACTGATTTCGCGGCATCTTTTGCATATCTAGTACCTAGATTTATTTTTTAATTTACCTTAATATGATTACTACTTATATTTTACCTTGTTGTACTACTTATATTTACTACATACTATTATACCTTATACTACTATATTTTACCTTACTATGATTACTACTTATATTATGTATATTTTAGCCTAACCTCCCTCACCAAGCACAAAAGCTTGTCTTTTTTATTGGTGAGGTATAGCGTTATGTTTATATTGTATAGTTATTGTGATATTAAGCTTTTTAAATTTGATTCGATAATATATTAAATAAATAAATATTAAATAAAAAACAAAATAAAACAGAAAATTTAAGAATCCTAAGACTGAGGAATTAGTAAATTAATCAAAGATGCAACGTTAAATGTATATTATGTTATTTTTGTGAAATAATTTATGAAATGTTTATAAATCACGTTATGTGGTTGGGTGTGGATTGAACTACCCCCACACTAAAATAAACTACTTAGGTACCTTTTAATGTTACCATTTTGCTCATTTAGTAAGTTTGGTTATAAAACATTGAAATACGTATAAAATTAGCCGGCTTTTGTACATACTACTGTAATAATTGTGAAGTTTGAGATAAATTTTGTCTTCCAGTTTTCTTCGACACCCACGCCTTAATGAACCATCTGGACTACGTAGTACTGGACGGATATGACTACCTGACTTCAGAAAGGAACCCAAAGGAGGCTGACTACACAGCGCCAGTGTATGAACTCCTGGAGAGGAACCCAGAAAATAATGTCAACTCTTTGGTCTCTTGGTGGTAAGAATATTATACCACTCACTAAATTATTCAAAAGTAAAAAACTACATTTTAAAAGGTGCCATAATAAAATACTCATGAATCTTAGGTTGAGTCATAGTCGTTGAGTCAATCTCAATTGGAATATAAATATTATCGATGTTCTATTTTTATACAGATACTGAGACCAAAAAATTCAAATGTATTATAGTGACACTGCCTACATCTCTCTTAAATTATTGTACTTTATATGTTATTTTATTGAAAAAACAACTTGACTGCTTTTATAAATTCTGTAAGCACATAATTTCACACTCAAAAACCATTTTCTTTCTATTTTTTTACATCTCTGTATAAATGAAGAAGCTTGTGAATGTAGATATTTGGACATACTCAAAATGTTGAAATTTTCTTTTTTATACATTTTACAAGGTAGAGATGTCTCTGTATCGCGTACAAATAAGCCATCGTTATGCTCTACGCGTTTTGAATTTAGCATTACATTTTCGTTATAAAGATGGGATTGTAAGGAATAGCTCTAAGAACATTTTCCATCCAAAAGCTTGAAATCATCATATACTATGTCCCCATAGAAACCGTTGTGACAACTTCGAACAGCACTGTCTTATTGGTTAGAGATCTAAAAGCTATCGCAAGTACCGTATTCCTACGCCGCGCCGTCTTTATATAACAGGATTTTTTAATATCCTGGTGTTTTAAGTGTTTCCAGTGAGACCCTTTGAGGTACAAAAGCAATCTAACTTGAGGAATATCAAGTTCGTATTGTAGTTCACTTCCTTTAGAGCAAATACGCTAGCAACTTGTCAGTGTATAATAAAAAAAAAGTATCTCAGTAGGTCTCCATTTAAACTTTAAAAAACTTTTTGTTGTCTGTAAAGTCGGTTTACGGATAATTTTACGTGATAACGTCATAAGAAAACATTGATATAAAATAGCATACTTTTATGAATTGAATTGAATTATTATTACTGAATTATCATTATTTTGTATAATACAAAGCAAGAGTTAATTAAAAGTTTAAATTTTTTTCATAAAATAACAATTTTTTTGCACTCGTTAATTCAAATATTGTTTACTTTAATTATACAAATTAATTACAAGTAACAATGTGCTATTAACAATTTATTTACTTGGTACACAATGAAAGCTTGTGTGCTGCTGCTGTCTCCCTTTTTCTCGGACGCATCGGCCGATGGAGTGGAAGAGAGATAGATGCGTCACAAAACCGAACGCTTAGGCCGATCGTGCCTCTCTATCGCTTGTTCCGCGCTCTCGCTTGCACACTCGGCTCAGGCGGAACGTGACGATGAGTCATGCTTTTTTTTGTGTGCAGCCGGCGTTCATCGATTTATTAAACGCTATCACGTCAATTTGTCAAGAGATTTTATGAATTCGTCCGTTTCAGCCCTAGCAGCTCGGTATGAATGCCTTTACACCTTTATTTTAAATAAATAAGTAAATAGTGTTTTTTTTGTTCTCAAGGCTACGCAATGGAATGCCAGGAAATAAAATAGTTCTGGGAATGCCAACATACGCGAGAACGTGGAAGATGACGTCAGATAGTGCCATCTCAGGAGTACCTCCTCTAGAAGTTGAAGGACCAGCTCCAGAGGGTAAATACAATATTTAAAATTATTATTAGTTCCTGATACAAGAACAATTGAACAGTCTAGTGTACAATGTATAAAAACCGTGACATTATAGCAAAAATGATATTAATTTTATAACAATTTGAGGTAAAAAAAATTAACAGGTATTTTTTGTCATCATAAAAATAATTCGTTTTTGCATATTTTAGTGTAAAAAAAGAATATATATAGCCATTTGTATCCACCCATGTACGTACATAATTACCTTTTATTTATCAGAAAACTGTGGAATACTACTTTTCCGTTGTACTTTTACTCAAAATTGAAGAAAATAAAAATTTATCCAATTGGTTTAATTTTACCTTCTACCTTAGAAAAAAAGAATAAAAAATCCCTTTATGGAATAGTTTGGTGGGATTGCTCGGTAACAGTAATAAAGATTAACTCTTTCTGTTTTATCAGGACCGTACACTAAGCAAGAAGGATTACTGAGCTACCCAGAAGTTTGTACTAAATTATTAAACCCCAATAACCAGAAGGGGATCCACACTCACCTGAGGAAGGTTACAGACCCCAGTAAGCGATACGGTAAGTCCGCTTGTGACCAAATTCACTAATAATATTTAACAAAAGAGGTCAAAATACGTATGTTACATTTATAAAATAATTTCTGAGAGTAGAAGAAAAGTGAAGTCGAATTTTTATATTGTGACGTTTTGGTAGGTATGTTAATAACTATTGTTAGACAATCGCACGTTTACCGATTTGTCGATAATTACATGAAAACAAGTGAAGTCTTACGTAATTTTCATAATCTGCAGCTTTTAATTTTTAAGTTTGTTCTTGTGGTACTTAATTTCAGTACTACTTTTTATTTTGTTTTTGTTATATGCTTATTCCAGAAGAACCTTTGCAACATGACGATGAATTAAGCAAAAAGTTTGGTACGCATAAAACAGAAAATTAATAAAACTCTATCCTAACATTCTTTATATTATTTTCTTCACTGTTTTGGTTGAATGAGCACCTTTTTTGACGATCAATAATTTGATTTGCTTGCTTAATCAAACGATTTTTTTTATTTGGCTGCCGTATACTCGTGCATATTTTTTCAATCTAATCCCCGTTTTTGTGCAAATACAGAAAACTGATACTACGCTTAAATATGTACATAGTATGTTTTTGTTTGTGGGTAACGCGAAGAAAAGGAATTGAGGTATTGCTTGTTTTAAAAAGAATATTTATTACTCTTTTATTCTACCAAATGTGGCATATTGCTGAGTTGACTCTCGCGGTAGAGGTTTTGGGTTCTAATCACGTAAAATCACGTAAAACATTATTTTCCCAAGCATGTTTATTCTGTGATGATCTTTACTTGACCTGTAGGATTTATAATAGATGTATAAATTAATTAATCAAGTCATTCCCTAATAATATATACTAAATTCATAGTGA
Organism: Micrasema minimum; assembly: GCA_022494985.1. NCBI lineage: Eukaryota > Metazoa > Arthropoda > Insecta > Trichoptera > Brachycentridae > Micrasema > Micrasema minimum. The sequence continues at coordinate 50,912 of JAGVSP010003351.1, read as the reverse complement.
ATGTGTATCATAGACAAGATCTGATGAGCTCCCTTGGAAACTTAACATGTAAATAAAAATAACAATGCAGTTAGCAACTACTACTACTACTTTCCCCTTATCCGAACCCAATGGCGCATAGGGCACTACATCGGAACACCAAGTGCAGTGTATCTTGATCATTTTAATAATACGTGTAGGTAAGATGATCAGTCTTACGCTTCAGAACCAGTCCAAGATATCACACATGAAATATTTATATGAAAATCACACGTAAATAAATATTACATGTTGACCCCCTACGGGAATCGAACCCGCGACCTCATGCACGGTAGCTAAATGCGCTACCAATATGGTACGAGGCGGACAAATTAGCAACAAATAAATAAAAAATACTATAAAACGTAATCAAACTCTTGGGAAATATGCCGCTGTGTAAATAAATAAATAAATCTCTTTTTTTCATGAAAATAGATGTTGAAACACCCAAAAATCTATCTTTGTTTACTGTAAAGAAATGAAATTCTTGTTGGTAAACAGAGTAACGTTGCTTGCTTTGTCGCGCGACTTAATACTAAGAAATTCTTCAATACACAAGTAATTTCGTGTCAGGTACACATCCCCGAGGTTATTATTTTGTACCAAGCAAACAACTATGTTTTTGAGTAATGAAGCAACTAGGAATGTTTAATTTAAGCGGAAATAAAGCTGCTAATGGCTTTCCTAGACCAAGCTGATGGGTAACTGGTACCAGATAATAGGTAATGTTTTAATTACAGGTACTTACGCCTTCCGAGTTCCTGACGACAGTGGGGAGGGAGGAATGTGGGTGTCGTATGAAGACCCCGATACCGCAGGAAACAAGGCAGGCTATATAAGGTACCTATTTCATCCCTTCGTCTAAACTTTTAGGATTAAACTTTGCGGTCCTTTTGTACAGCTCAGTATTCTAAATTATATAGGGCACAGCTGTTGTCGATGAAATTGATAACATAACTTGCAGATAAATAATAATATTGTTATTGCATGTGGTGGGAAATAATTTAATTTTCCTATCCTGTATTCTAGATACAGTTCAGAAACAATGAGTCGTAAAGGCATGTGTATATAAAATACTTATTCCACAATGTACATGTATTATTGAAAGAATTTATTCACAAAAAGAACATTATATAATTCATTCCAGAATAAATATACGTAAAAGCGAATTTATACATTTATACAAGAAACACGTAGATGAAGTTGTTAAGTAAATTGAATCGTTAATGGGATGATTTTTCATTTACTTACAACGTGTATCCATAATTAGTAGAGAGTAATTTGAAATTTATAGGTGGGAGTTTTTTACCAGGAAAAACTTCGTATTAAAATACATTACAATCAAATTTATTGAATTTTTAAAATGTGTCACATTTGTGCATTTGAAATAGATTTACTGATTCTCTATTTTAGAAAAACAACACTGGTCTACAAAAAAAGTTTTTGTTTTCCTTATATTTATTAAACATGATTTCCACAGATAAGTTTCCGAATATCAGAGTATAAAGCACTAAATAAACAATTAATTATGCACGTCTCATTTTTGGCTTTTATTTGTGTCTTGTATTTAAATTGTGTCTTGTATTAAATGCGATCGGTGTCGTAATCGATCCCAAAATCCGAAAGTCCTGTTAATTATTTGATTTGACAAACGGATTACACCGATGGTATTGCGATTTTTTAGTTTTATTTTTCTACATTCACAAAAACAATTGAGCATTTGAGCAATCACAAAAAACCTTTTCAAATACATCCAAAAGCAGATGTAGGTATATACTAAGCATATTAATCTTTTCGTATTCATTATATTTTTATTCGAATGAGGATTTCAATTACATTTATTTCAACTTTAATTTATACTATTAATTTTCATGAATTTTACAGGGCCAAGGGACTCGGTGGAATAGCCATCAACGATCTCTCCTTGGATGACTTCAGAGGACTTTGTTCTGGAGACAAGTACCCCATCCTGAGGGCTGCTAAATACAGATTGTAAATTTAGTCATCAATTTCAATTTATCACTATTAATTAAGTTTACCAAACTAAACAGAACATTCCGAGACCGATATTTTACGAGGGTCTAATATTACAAGGAAAAAATATTTTTGTTTTTACATTTTCAATTCGTTTTCATACCGTGTTTAAAAAAAAAAAAAAAAAATGAAAATGAAATAACTATTATTTTATTTTAGGTTATATAAATTAATCGGTTTATGCATTTTTAGACTTTGATCGTGTTTTTATATGGTATTATAATCATAATGTGTATGTCTATCACGCTTTGCTTACAAATACGCTTTATAATAAGAATATTCTTGTTTATTTATCCAAAAAACTTATTATAAAAGCGATAGCTGCGAGATCACCGGAATCAAAAACGATATTTCTTTAGCCCGGGTGATTTATAAAAACATCCTCACAGTTATTCCCTTCTTCAATTGGGCCTTCTGACTCCTGACTCCATACGTTAGATGAATACAAGACAGTAAATAACAAGATGGCCTCCTTACAAGTTTATCTTTGACCTCTTGGAGAGATATGGAAGTAAAAATGTTGGTAAGTGTATTACACATCGTGAAGTATCTAATAATTATCTGCTCTCCGTAATTTCCACAATCACATTAGAATCATCTCACATATTTATTATTATCTGTGTCACGTTTAGTACTCGTATGCCACAAACTGCTTCCAAGCTATTGGCCGCCAGTTCTGATGTAAACTGTCGACGGAATAAATTTTCTGTATATCTGTTGAGACAACAATGAAAACAATAATAAATTATACCGAAAACCTTCGCATTTTAAGTTGAATAACGTTAAGGGAAGTACCAACTCTGAAAAATATTGTGTTTTGACGTATACTTATAACGTGAGACCAATTTGGCGACGTTCACTAAAATTGATCGCCAGATGAGGTCTTTATTTTTTTACGGAATAGAAAGACAATTAAATAAAAACTGGTATACCAAAACTCTAGAATTTTATGTGTTCTTAAATAACAAATTTTTATTTTGCTTCCACCTTTAACTTCCTGAATAATAAAAAAAAATGAATCCATTCATCATTCCAAAAAAAATCATTACAGTATTTCTCTAATAGTTTGAAGTATATGCAATATTTTAAAGCATTGTGACTGTCCGGAATATCATTTTGAAAACAGCAAAATTTCTAACGCTGGCCTCAAGTGGAGACTTAAGGAACTAACTCGGATACATGACACATGACAGTATTTATTTCCGTTTCGATATTTTATTGCAAGCCATGTACGACTATTCAAGACGACGAATCAATTTAATTTATATATGTATTGAACGACACTTCCATTCCTCCTGGTAGTAAAGAGAGCGTTAAGGAAATGACCACTCATGTTGCAAATTTATTTTATTGAGTTGTATGACCAAATAAGATTCCGCAATAAGCGGCCACCTCGGAGACTGCAGACTGTAGCTTGTAGAAGTAATGTGAATATACGAGAGTGTGTTTTGTCGTATGCATTGGGTCACAATGACATCACACAAGGTTTTATGTCTCTATCAAAACAATACGCTTGGAATTTTAAGTGTCAATGGTCAATGAAACAAATATCGTAATGTGCCTCATACAAAATACACGATTCCAATAAAATATTGTGTCTTAATAAAACGTGAACGTGAGTCAATTTATATCCTACCTCTGATGCATTTATTTATAGTGTACCTATGTTCCTTAAATTATAATAAGGTAGAATTTTTTAGTAATTATGAAATAAATATTACACTATGGTTTTACGAATTTGTCCTCACTGGGGTAACCCGTTATAAAGGACTAATTTTACAAGTGTTATTATTTTTTAAATTATTGGATCCAAGTGTATTTTGATTAAGTAGGTGTATGTGTTGTAAATATATCAATTTTGTGACGTGCTACTACTACTACTATTAGGTTTTCTCATCCGTAACCAATGGTGCATAGGGCACTGCTAAAGTGCGGGGTTACATAAAAACAAAACGATCAGTCTTTCGTTGAAGCGCCAGTTTTTGGTTTTTAGTTCGAATAAATGTTTAATCAATTTGCATCGTCGGGAATCAAACCCGCGACCTCATGCATGGTAGCCCGACGCTCTACCACACCACGAAAGGAACTTTTACTAATGAGTTAATTCTACTTCTCGTGGGATCCATTGACATATTTAATATTTATGTAGTTCAAAATATTAAATTTCACCCATCACTAAGCACAATATTTGAATATATTGAAGTGAGATAAATACGGTAGAAGAAGGCGATTTTGGAAACCATGTCCTAAAGAGAAGGTGTTGAGATAAGCTTCCCTGAACGATCCAGAGATAAATCGACTCCCATAAAGTAGGAAATATCCTACCTTGGGTTACATTGTGCCCTAAAAAAGCTACTCCTTCCGAAATCTTATCTTACACTGTTCAAAAAAGCAGGAATTTGCGCAGTTTAAATAAATGCGGCTAAGGGCTTTACACTGGGTTAAAAATAAAAATTCTGATTTTGATATTGGTTGGTAGCCTTTAGCGAAAGTCTTACATCAAAAGAGTTGAAATATTTGAAAGATTTTTTTTTCATGGTTTATATTTATTTACATAGGAGCGTTTACAGGGCTTATTTTGAAATCTGGATAGAAAGGCAAGATGACCAGGGTTTATGCTGTCATGCTTCTGATATAAACTTCTGTATGACAGGTCATTAATTAATATTATATCTTATTTACTGTTATTTTGTGACGAAAAACAGGAGATTAAATTTTGCCATTTTTGATATTTGTATTTAATACTGTGATAGAAAATAAAAATAATAATATCGGTTTTTTTTTTTAGACTACAGTTTTTATTATTCCATTTGCCTCAGAATGTTTGATCTAATCATGACTCAATAATACGACATACACTTCGTTTAACCTTATTCCCCGTCTTAATTGGACTTATCGGTCGATACAAATAATTAGTGGCATATAGGAGCTATCGGGCGAGTGATCGGCGAAGTAAAGTGTGCGACCACTCCTCGGTGGCCGCGCGGATTACTATCGCCCCGTCCGACGCCGGTAGCCCGCCCGTACAACGCCGGGCCGCCCACGCAGAGCCGGGTAACCCGATCCAATAAGGTTATCACTTATTGAGACTTACTTAACGATATTATTTGTGCGAAACCGCGAAACAAGCGCTCCTTGTAAGGGAGAGATTACACACATTGGATTTACGTAACTCGTGCACCTATCAACGAACATTCTAGACTGATGCAGTTTATAAACAATACTAAATAATAATTTCAACAAAAATTTGTACAATTAAAAGCAGGCATAAACGATGGAGTAAATATGAAATAATTCGGAAAAGTGGCACAGTGTGTGGCGGGTTTTGAGTTAATGATTGAGAAAGCGTTTCATATTTTTTTTCTATTTAACAAAACGATTAAATAATATAAGCATTATCGACAAAATTAAGAAACGTCTTTTTCGATCATGTAGAGCGAATTGATGATGAAAGAACGGCTAAAAAAATATATGATGCGACGGTGCCTGGATGTAGACGTCGAGAAAGGCCGAGAAAGACATGGCATGATCAAGTAAACAAGTGCTTGAAAGTGGGCATGTATGAAGTCGGAATAATCGACGTGCGCACGCACATGAGAAGATGTATGAATGTGGAGGAAGCAAGAGAAGTATGCCAGGACAGAGTAGTGTGGCGTTCTATTCTCTCTGTCTACCCCTTCGGGGAAATGGCGTGATGGTTAGTTAGTTAGTTAGATTAAATAATACAAATAAATAAAAATCTGCTAAACCTTGCTAAAGTTTTGTTGCCTTATAATATAACCTTACTACAAACGAATCATATTGCTACTACTACTACTTTCCCTTATCCGCACCCAATGGTGCATTGCACCGGTACACCAAGTGCAGTGTATCTTGATCATTTTATTACATGAAGGTAGAATGATCAGTCAAACGATTTAGTACCAGAATCAAATTAATTAAATAAAATTGTTTGTATTGGTATGGTAATACAGACTTTTAAATAGAGGGCTTCTGAAAATATTTAATATTGTATAGGAAAAAAGTCAAAATTTTGAAATTTTGTTGATTTTTAATTATTTTATGGATTAAAATATGTTAGCATGTGCATAAAAACTTTAATTATATTATGATAACAATCATACTTTGTACATATAAGATATGCTGACTTTATCTGAGACGTGGTTCTTAATTTGTGATTTCCATAAGGTGCTCGTATCTCCTAAAATTGCCAAATTTATGCGCAAGACGAGTGAAATTCGCATTAACCCTTCGGTGGTCGCGCCCCAAAATGTAACGTTAGTGGTCGCGCGGAGTCACCAAATTCAATTCTGTAATGAAACATTTAATTAATTAAATTCGACAAAAAGTATTCTTTTCTTTTTTAAAATTACGATATGGTGACGATCTCGAAATTTACAGGTGAAAATAGTGGGTGACGTGACGATTTCATTACTGTTTTCATCTTGATCTTTCATAAAGTCTTATAAGAGATGAAGGGAGTTGGTTATTTTACAAATGTCTCGATAAAAAATGGATATTATATATATTATTTATTCAACCACCTCAACAGGCCAGGAGACCAATCGACAGAAAGGACACCCAAATTCGCAAACACTAAGATTTAAGATAAACTTTTTACTAATCTTTTGATTTTTATGTTCTTGTCGTGATTTCTCTATGTCCTGATATTGGCAACACCAATTATCTTGGCGAGAGCAGACCGGAACCCTAAATTCACCAAGATAAATGGAAATGAATAGTTATTGGAAATAAAGGGAAACTTGGACGGACCACCGAGGTTTTTTCATCTACCAGACCAATGACACCTCACAGTTCTCGCAATCCTCAGTACAAGAGCATACCACACCACGTGACTCGATGGCCGCTTCCCATACAAATGCATTTCTCGATTTTCTCCCTGGAATTTAACATTAGAGCAATGATATTTTCACAAATTTTCTATATTGTCCAGATGCGTGTTTGCTTTGTCTTATTTTTTTATATTTTATTGGTAAAAGGAGATTTATAAATGATTAAAAAATTAAGACAATACAAACACTCATCTGGTCGATATCTAAAATGTGTGAAAAAAATCATTGCTCTAATGTTAAAATTCCAGGGAGAAAATCGAAAAAATACGTTAGTATGGAAAAGCGGCCGCGAGTCACGTGGTGGTGTCCAGATAATTTTAAAATAATAAAAACAAATCAATTGTTTTCTAGGAGTTTTGTAAACTTTCAGATGTTTTTTAACGGTTCCGAAAAACGATAAATGTAGGAGTTTTTACTCAACTGTTGGACAAATAAATAGTAAGAATTAAGACATTGTGTTACCCTCTCGACTGCTGCAGGGTTAAGGTTCCCGTAGCCGGGACGCGTAGGTGGGCATAATTTCACCGGCAATTATTTTCGCAGCGTGAATATTTATGGGCGATATTGTCGCCTGCTTAATAAATTATTAGTAAGGTCCCCGAGAGAGATCGCGCTATGATTGCCCGCTAACTTCATTTCCGTACACGGGTGATTAAGTGCCTAAAGATTTAACACCGTGATCGAGACAGCTGCTTTGAGTTCAAATAATATATATCACAAACGTAAATCATTCACGCCATTTCACAACGATAAAAGCTCTGATTCCGAGCATCAGTAGCTTTTCTGCAGTAGCTTAGGTCTTTACACTTATATCATCAAAACAATGAAAGTTCAAGTTTTTTATGATAAATTTAACTGTTTAATATCAGTGGATATCTACCACAAATTATTATTACACGATTCCTTTTTTTTTTGGATTATTATTTTTCCTTTTTATACAAGAAAGTGGTTAAAGATAATATAGTTTTGATAAACCATCGATCAAACTGTATATGATAAATTGGAGTTTAAGGAGAACATAAAATTAAATAAATAGGTAGTCTATTCAGCAATTTTCGTAACTTAAAATATACTGCATTATTGTACTTTTTCATATAAATATTTCATGTGTGATACCTTGGACTGGTATTGAAGCGTAAGACCATCCTACCTTTATGTTATGATCAAGATACACTGCACTTGGTGTACTAATGCAGTGCCCTATGCGCCATTGGGTGCGGATAAGGGAAAGCAGTAGTATTGTACTTTTTAATGAATGTAAATGTGTAAGTTTATATTTAATTAATGTGAAATCCTCAATAGTTGTTGTTTTTCTTAATTTTTTTATGAATTTCATGATTCATTTCATTTAAACTTAATAATGGAAGTGACTGATAAGTCTACATAGAGCTTAAGTTAAGGAGGCTTTATAGTCTCCGTATTGTCCATACACCCTCTTCTACGTCAAATCCCAAGCTAAATCTGTCCAAAGGGCGTTAAGGTCCAAAATACATCTGGTCAGTTGTTAACAATCCAAATCTCCAAAACTAGCTTCATCACAGAAAGGTTCGCAAAGCTCTGGGTATTCGTGTTGTGGTGAAATGAAACATTTTGACATTTTTATCAATTTTAGAAGGGCTTATAGCATTCCTCGCGCAGTCTAGTCGAAGTACAGGGTATAGAGCAGCAGCTGTGGCCGATCCCGCATTACTTATTCAGCGATGAAACCGATCGCCTTAGATGGGGAATGGGAAAGAGAAGTAATGTAAAGTTGTTTGTAAGTGGAGGAAGAAAAAAGGCGTGAAAGTTATTTGGAGGCTTAGATAATGAAAAAACTTATCCCCCTTAAGTCAAAATAAATACAAAAATAATTCATATTGAATCATACTCGAATATCCAACGTTCTTGATTGGCATATAATAATGAATTTAGCTATTTTGATTACACAAACATTACACTATCTACACTAAAAAAGACATTAAAGACACATCCAGTGACTTAATTTCTCTCTTATGTACTAACTTCTACTCCCTATTCCCACCCCTTTCCTTTCCTTTATAAAAAATGAATGTACACATACTCGTATATATTTAATTTCCTGTTTTTGTTATTGTTAAAGATCATTCTGCGAAAAATTGTAATTGGAGCTTTTTTCAATCAACATGATGTATACTTATATGTTATTGTTCTCTGTTGGTTTTACAAATAAAATAAAGTAAATACTGTCGGTTATATTTCCTTGCTTGACAGTAGATCAAAATATTAAACAATATCAAACTGATTTTAATTTAAAAAAATAAAAATTACAAAAAAATGAAAGTGACATTTTTTTGTTATTGTTTTCTATCTCTGTATTCATTTTCTTATGATCAGATATCTTATGATCTGTGAGTTGAGAGACAGTAAACATTTATGGCTACTCTTAACAAAAATTCATAGAACTAAATTGAAGACAGAAGATGGAGAAAATTACTAAAATTAGATGTTTTTTCATCTTTGTGAATCATCATTATAAAATATATTTTTTATTGGAAAACTAAACTCTGTTTTTAGGTTAATTCTATTTTCTCTATCACTTTGTTTACTAGTTTCGACTCGACATATTAACAGAGCTGCTAAAATAACAGTCAAATTTATAGTAAAAAAAAATAAAGTATTTCCGTTAACTCAAATATCCACAGATCTAAAAGAACCTTTCAAAATCGGTATTATCTACATTCATGATTGCCCATTAATGTATTAATAAATATCTTCTACAAAATACCTTTTATTAGAAATTCTTTTTCAAATCGAAAACTAATATCCACTTCGCATTATCTTTCATTCATGAGAGCATAGAATGGACACATTTCAAAGGGTCTGTGTACACTGTACACCTCCTTTGACGGGTAAATTGAAAGCGTCGAGACGCTGTACGGCGCGTCATGGCGCCGCGGCGCTTCCTCCAGCCGAGCCGCTAGCCTGCCTCGGACGGGCGCTTCCCTGTTATTTAAGGAAAAGCCCTGTTTTTACGCTGGTCTGGAACTAGACTGCTCCTATAAATAAACAATGAACATTTCCACTTCCCGTCTATTTCTCGAGTGAATCGTTTTCTAAAGGAAATTGATAATTTTGCGAATAATTGGAAACAGTTTTGACTAACATTATGTGAATACATGCATAAATTTGTTAAATTTGCATTGGAATAAACCTTTGAACGGTACTTAAGTTTTATTTGCCGAGAGATTTGAAACATAATTATATCAAATATAAGGCGTAAACCAAGCGTTATATAATTAGTAGGGACCTTTTTCAATATAAAATGTATATCTTAAATTCATATACATATTTAAACGTTCAATTTAAATACTCTATTGTTAGATTTAAATTCACTCTATTTTCCCAGTAAAAACACATGTGTGTGCAAAATCGCACGTCTAAGATTTGTTTAGATAATAATTACACAAATAATTCGACATCAAAATATTATTGTAGAGACAAACTAACGGAATGATCATACAAGTACCGTGTTGAAACATTGACGATGTTTATATAACAATTTCATGCGAAGACCTCGTTTTATGATCTTGGATGTATACAAATAAATATTAATGTGGTCAGTTGGAAAATAAAGTTTATTTCAGCCGACATAAACATTATTGCGCTTTTGGTTTATACATCACGCTAAAAATCTGTATTAGGTATATTTTATTTTATTAAACAAAATTTTACTTTGATGAGTCGAAATGTTTTTTGATGTATGTCATTTCTTGCAATACAAAAAAAGTCCGCTATGAAACATCTTAATCGCGTTAGTATGAAATATTTATTTGAATTGATTTTCACACAAATGAGTTTTATATGTGACACCTTAAACTGGCTCTGAAGTGTAAGACTGATAATCTTGCCTTCATTTTCTTCTTTACTTTGTTAAGGAATTCTATACAACATTATCTGTTATTTTTCCATTTCTTTTTTTAAACTTTTCTTTTTTAACTTTATCTTTCTCTTTTGCCACGTGCACACTGTATGACTTTCACAGTATACCCACAAACAGGCTATGCCTTGGTGGGATTTTTGTTTATATATATTTTTTATTGTACATATATGTGTTTTAATGTATATCCATGTAAACAAAAATTTTCTTTTGAAATAAATAATATAAAAATACAATAGACAAGATCTAGGCATTAGTAAATTAAAAACATCCAAAAAATTTACCGGCTTGTCTCCCACTAGCAGTAATTCTGATTGTTTCTCCAAGCGACATTTAAAGGGAAAAAAAGTAACGTTAAGTAATGTTCGGAGCTGTCGATCCTAGCGCAAGTCATTCTGACGACAAATGGTGCGTGATATCCTTAGCCAAGAGCAAGGGTGACTCGTGAGAAGTTACGTAAAGGTACACAATCTTTTAACTATAAAATACTTTTTTTTAAAGTTGGTGTTTTATATCTGTGTGGTACTCGCAACGGACTAGGAGATGCAAAAGCAGATCGGAAATTTATCAATAAGTTTAAAATAAATTAAAAAAATTATGCTGTTGCTTAAAATTTTCTATTTTATGTGATTTGATCGGGAATTATTCCCAAACCTTCGATCGTTTTGCTGAATTTGATTTTTTGAATAATAAAACTTCCATGTATAATATTTTTTTTAATTCAATCACCGCTAATGCCTCAAACTTTTGATTTATTTATTGGAAGGCATAGAACGCCTTTTACATGAAGGCATAGAACGTCTACACAACACCAAAATCGCCAATTGGTAGAAATGCTGTTTTAAAATATTAAGGTTTTGTGCTTGAAATTAGTATCATAAACTTGTTTGAATTATTATTAAAGTACCTTTAAATAATGAAAAGACTTTTAGCTATGGAAATAACTTAATAAACAAATAAAATAAATAACCATATTTTGTAATAATTGAATTCAGTATTTTTTTTTAACTTAACATCCTAAATAGACGTTCTACAGATTCGCAGTTTTAGCATTGGATCGACGATATAGTATTTAAATATATCAAAAAACAATTACGACTTAGAATTATTTATAAAAATATTTAAATCAAGATTTTATATTTGTAATGTGAAAAAGAAGAGTAAAATAATTATTGTAATAAATATAAAAATAATATATTTAAGAATTAAAAATACGCAAAAGAAAATGTTTTATAATGTTCAAGCTTATAAAAAGTAAAGAAGAAAAGTTATAAATAGTAAAATACAAAAAAGATTACCTTAAAACTGAGAAACATGTGATTTAAAAAATTTACACGACGTCACTGCCTCAAACTTTGTACGCGTTCCTTTCTCATAACACGCCACGGTTTCCTGAAAAACAGAACTGTGGGATGTGTTCGGCCGAGAAAGTCTGAGATTATTTCGTTCGTGTTAAATGTCCCGTGGCCCATTAACGGGAGGTGCGCTCGAATCAGTCTCTCTGCAGCCCTATTCTGTTTGGTTATCACGCGTCTACAACGTTTTACGGCACTGTGTTTATATCACGCATCTATCACGTTATTTCCGGTCATCTGTCAATTTATTATGATCTTTACGCGAATGTCAAACTTATGTAACAAATTTACGCATTATTTTTTTGATGTATGGCCTCACAGTACGTAGAGCATAAAGGACTTTCATCCCACGAAATATCATTAAACGGTTAAACGGTTTATTCTCTTGAACACGTTTTCATTTAGAGAAAAACCAATTCAAGAAATCGACATCTAAAGGCCTATGATAATATTATTTTAGAATTTTCGATACAATTTTTTAAAAAATAATATAAAATATAGTTTGAAAACTTCTTCACTAAGGCTCTATTTGAAATTCTCAAATTGAAATAATGGACCCATAACTCAGCCGATTTGGCTGAGAGGACCCTCACAAGTTTTACAATCAGGCTGTTCTCATCTGAAAAGTAATTAAAATTCAGTGTTCCTCTCACGGATGGGATTTCCTGGTGGAGGGTCCATTTAGCGAACCTAGGCCCGGCTCTTCCAGGGAGCTTTATAGCCGGACTAAGCGAAATTAAAGCCAGATTAAAGCTTTTGACTTACCGACTTATTACGCGTGGAAAATTCGTTATTGAAATGTGAATATTCTATTAACGAACGTAATTTCAAGCATCATTATTAATAAAACTTTTGAGATGTGAAAAGATTGAATTTCATTGAAAATTCCTTGTTTCGAAATATATTTATGAGTACGAATTGTTCTTCATGTAATTTCATGTTAAAAAAACAATGGGATACTAACAACAAAGCTGTTATAAACAATTAAATTGAGTATTTTACTTTGAATCATGTTTACTTAGTAAAATAAATAGTGGGGTACATGCATATTGCGTATTAAAACAGATTATTTAGAACATTTTTTTATTACTATCCAAATCAAGACGTTTTTCTTCCTTTTTCTCTTCTTCTTGATAGCCCTAAGGGTCCGCTGCCTCTCGGAATGTGGACTCCCAGTTGTCCCTCCATCTTTTTGCAGGTCGTCCAGAAAATTCGCGGCCAGGTAGGCAGAGAACCGGGTTGTGGTCTAGTGGTAGATTCGAAGATTCCGAATTAGAATCTCTAGGTTCGAATCCCACTCCAGCACAACTTGTTTCCTGCTTTCTGGCACAGTTATTTCCGACTATTTGAAAGCAGCCCGAAATTGAAATATTTGAGTATATCATAAGAGCTCAAATGTTTCTTTTTTATTTAAAAAAAAAAAAAAAAAAAAAGATGCGTCACGGATTTGACTATTCTACTATCGTCCATTTCTCTTATCGTGTGCATGCCGGTTTTTTCTTTCTCTTCCCCATTTGACAACATCCTGGACTCCACATGTTGCTCGAATTCGGGAGTTTCTAATCCTATCCCTTAGAGCTTTTCCAGCGATCCATCTCAGAATTTTCATCATTTTAAACTCTTGAAAAAATAGCATTAAGGACCCTTTTTAATTGAGAACACTACATTTGTATTATGTATTATAATTTAGGAAGTATACATCCTTTTATAATCATAGAGGCAATCAATTATTTCAAGATGATGTTTATAGTTTGCACTTGGTGTAGGAATGCAGTGCCCTATGCACCATTGGGTGCGGATAAGGGAAAGTTGTAGTAGTAGTTTATAGTTAATACTAATTACCATTTCAAAATGAGTAGCTATTTCTTAAATTGTAGTCTATGCCGCAAATTAACAAACTTAATTAATCATGATTGGTAGTAGTAGTAATTCAATATAGAGTTAAATAATTGTCATCTCCAATGATACTTTAAAATTAACCATTTCAATTTATTCTTTGGAATTAACCATGGTTAGCTTTTACTCGGTAAATAACATGTATGGGAATTTATGCAAACCACTGTCGATGTCGTCCCAAAACCCGTAAGTGCTTGATGTGGAGTTCTTAGTATTATTTCAGGGGAGTTAGTGAAGCGACGAAGTTTGTACTAAAACAACCATCACTGGAATTATGGCTGGCTTTACTATGCTCTACGTACCGTACGTTCTACTCAGGACTAGGGATGAAAATCTATTTCTTCAAGCCAAGGGTTTGGCCCTTTAATAATGCCACTGTGTTCTACTAAAACGTTTAAAGATGTCATGAATATTAAAATAAGGCTTTGATGACTTAGATCGAAATTCAATTAACGAATTTTACATCTCTGGGTAAAGGTTTCATTTAAACTGCGATTGTAATTATTGTATTGATATAAATTGATTGCGATTCTTTTGTTTTTATGGCGTAAAATGCTGTTTCTATTACTTTCCTTTATACGCAGCCAATTGTGCATAGGGTGCTGCATTGGTACACTGTAAACAAATTAACTTAAAATACCTCATCATTATAAAAAAAAAAAAATGTCGACATTTAAGACTGATCATCTTGCCTTCATGCAAAAAATTATTATGATTCACTGCACTCGGTTTATTAATGCAGTGCCCTATGCTCCACTCGATGTAGATAATGGTAGTAGAACTAGTAAAATATGTTGTTGACACTGGAACTAAATGCTTACGGATGCAAGGAGATTATCACTAGGAGGAGTGCACTATAAAGCTATCTGTCTGCTACAATAAGCACATTGAACGTTCTCATAGAAAGTAACGATCCCCAATCACATAACAACTTGATGAATCAGCGGTAAAAAGTTGTGTTTATGTAATCAGCAATGGGCGTAACGACTCTATACAAGAGGATTTTGATTGCTACCGAGAATAACCATAAATCCATCCAAATTACAGGATACCCGGAGAGATATTCTGCGGCGGGGTGTCTTTTCAGATAGAATGTTCATTGAGATGATTTTACAGTATAAAATGGGGCGGGGAGGGGGAGGGAGACAGCGATGGCGCAAACTTTCCGGTGAGGGTGAAAAGTTGGGCGTTTGAATAACCGTAGTTTACTTACACGTTTGTGAATGCCTTAATAACGTCACCGATATTACGTAGTCTGATATTATTACTACCTGGTTTCTAACTACTGCCTAGATATTTCAATCAGTAGCTATGTATTCGCTAATTACTTTTGGCTAAATGCCATATTCGTCAAATAATATTCTCTGGGTTCTAAAAACGTTTTACGCATTGACTTTAAACTATTAAATGCTTATATACATTTTAATTAAAGCTACTTTCACTTAAAGCTTAGATTTATTTTAAAACTGGGATTTTTCTGCTAATTCTTATTTTACATATTACGCAGATTTACTAAGATTTATTTATTTAGTAATTTATTTTTAGATATATATCTACCCACGACGTAACGACATTTCTTTAGATTTTATTAAATTTTCACAAATCGAAATTTTACAATATAATAATATAGCAACTTAAATAAATAAAGATAACTAATATAGTAAACTACATTTCACTCGTCGATGTTTTTATAATATCTTATTTATTTTTTGGTTTTTTTTGATGTTCGCAAATTTACTTTGAACCAACAACTTTATTGAAATCAAATATATAGTAAGAGAACGCATTAAAGTTCTTAAAAAGGTAACTTGTCAAAATAAAAATTTTTCATAAATGTTTTTATCTGTAACTGACAGCAAAATTCATGTTTTAATATGTGTATGGGATTGCTTTTTGAAGAAGTAATCTTGTTCAACTATTTTCACCTATAAAGCAGAGCTGTCTACGATAAATATAGTTAAGGATTCAAATTGAAACATGACAAAAAGAAATGAAATGATCTACCAGACCTGTCTAAAGTTATAATACATATTTTTAAATTTCATACCATTTCAAATCTTAACTTTTCTGTTTTGACGTAGACTATGGCACATTGAATTAAGTCAAATACTTCAAAAGCTCCAAAAAGTAATATTTTTCCTTTACGCAGACTTAGGAATAGCATAGACAGATATTTAAAATGGATGCGTAGTAGAATAGTATTAATCACCGGCGAATTTTCCCTTTTCATATTTTCAAATATGTACCCTCCCACAAACGTTATATATGACACACGATACTGAAAACATTTTGTATGCGCCCTAACGAACTACCCTTGGAACCCGACGTTAACTTGACTGTTATGTTTCATTCACGGACTATTAAATTTTGTGAAAGTACAGCATTCATTCACAAAAAAGGCAACAGTTCTAGCCTCGTTCTTGATTTGTCTCAATACAAATGAGAGAGATTTTTGCTGAGTGGCTAGATTTTCTTTCGTCTCGTCCGTTTTGCCTTTGTTTTAAGTAAGGGACTTGGCTGGAAATTATAGTGTCAGAATACCATAACGGGAGTGTAATTTACGCGATGGATACGCTTGTTATTATCGTGTTTAGATTTGTTCATTACGTACTTGTTTGTGGTTAATCTTGCGGAAATCAGGGTCTTTACAGTACCATACCCCACGCTGTGTGATACATCTCTACAGAACTACTGCGTTTCATCCGTGCCTGAGATTTCTACGGCTTTCTCGGGCACAATATCAAAAGAGGTACCTATATTACACCTATGTACCACAGTTGGGTAAAGTATCAATTATCAAACAATTTCACGTTTCTCGGTGATATTTAGAACCCTTTTCATGGAAGTACAAAACAATGAATCACGTAGCTAAAAATAAAATATACGATCGGTTTTAGGAATGATTTCATATATGTACACTTGAAAAACATTTTTTTTTCTGAAATACGTAATAACTACATAGTTATTTATATAATAATTTAATTATCCCTTAAATTATCATATCGCATTAAAATACCTAGCGTAATCGTTTCTTTACTGTACGATTACAATAAATTAATGGGAGTGACCATGTAATTTTATTATTTTATTTCAATTTAGGTGAATAATTTTCATACGTATTATGAATAGAACACGTTGTTCAAACCTTTGAAGAAGAATCTTACTATTTCTTAGTACTAGAAATAGTATTTCTTCTTCAAAGGTTAAAAAAATTTTCTTTGATTTAGTATTTGTATTTTGAATAATTAATCTGAACTTTACGAAATTCAGCGTACCTATAGACTTAATTATTACGTAGCTATTATTAATTTTAAAATATCTCAATTCAAATCCTGTACTTTTTTATCCTCTAATTTAAGTTTTATTATTATTATATGCCAAAATAGTATTAAAACTGATTCAGAAGCTGAAAGAAGTTAGCTTTCATTTTTAATGAGAGTCACGCGTATACCCGTGTTTTCGTACTTTTAGCGTATTTATATTAAAATGCAACTTAAATAATGACCATAATAATAATACGTGACATTAGATAGTAATTTGATAATGATTCTTGTTCACTTTTTACTCCGTCTATTTTTCTTTCAAAGGTTTTTATTAACCGTCAAAGTCTCATTTTAAAATACCTGACTATTGTATGAAACCCTTGACTAACAGAAGAGCACCTATTGACGGTATGTCATTCGTATAGAAGGTACCCAGGCCAAACAAAAAGTAATATGATCTCCCGCCATTCAAGTCCAGAGAATGGACCACTCCACGGGCAAACACGTCCCTCAATACGTCAATAGGTATTAAATGGTTTACAAATGATTCAAGAGAATGAGAGAATGCGGCTCACGATTGTGGAAAAAATAGATTTTTAAAATCTACACCGCTCTAGTATTAAATTCTAGAATATTCTCGATCCATCTCGAACCCTCGATGGTATCCGTTCGTTGGGAATCTCAGAAAACACAAAAGTCTTTTGTGTCATTTTCTTTTAAGAGGATTTGTACACAATAAAGTATTAGCAGATGTTTACACGTTCATTGAGTTTCAAGTATCAATAAAGATTTAGGAACATACCTTCTCCTACTTCATATCGCTGATAATATCGATTTTGGACTCGCATAAAAACCATATATTTTATTGAAATGAAGCATTCGTACATTTATTTATTTTTCCCTAAAAACTGTTACTTAACGGATTTTTCATTGGCAACCACGACGATATACCCGTTTATGGAATTGAAATAAAAAAATATATTTTTCCAACTATTAAACATAATCGAATACTTAAATTGAGTTACTGCTTTGCTGTCATCATAATCATCATACCATATCCGCTCCTATGTTGAGCATATGGATTCCACAAACTGCCTCCAAGCCAAGGATTGCCATAACATACGGGATAAAAATTGCTTATAAATATGTGGTTACACGACTTTTCAATCAATTTAATGTAATCTTTCCCCTCACTTAATCTTATGAATATTCTTAATTTAAAGTCCCGTGACTTCCTGTCACAGTATTCACGAATCAAACGCGCTAGAAAGGGCACGCTTTGCATTTTTATCACATTGGTTTAGAGTTTTTAAAATTTTATTTTTGGACAATAATCGCAAATAAAGGGGTGCCCCATGAATTAAGTTCAGTGCAGTAAACCAAGTGACGAAGTGACCAAGAAAGCTAAATTTCGGCGAACAAAGGTCAGTGACTTCCTTACCTATCATAAATATTATATTTTGGGTGACGGCTAATTAGCTGCATTGAATTCACGTGTAACTTATCTTTTTTTTAAAGTAAATCTGTTTAAATTGAATCTCATTCGCATTCACTTAGCTATTATAGTTCATAATATATCCCGGCACAATATACCTTCGCATTGTAAAACTATTTTTGTTTATTTTTGCAACATGATCCATCGCTTTCGCGCCCCCAATATAATTGAGAAATATGACTGAAGGATTACAAATAAATAAATAGCAACCGAGAGAAATCAAACACAGTTTCAGGTGGGTTTGTTTGGTTTTCAGCAGTCGGACAAAAAATTGATCATTCAATTTGACTAAAAACATATTTATTTAGAACCTAGGTAAAAATATCAGGTAAAGTTTCGTACCTGAAATCATATCAATTTCGAATGAAAAGTGTACATGTTTGAAAAGATGCAGTATTTATTAATCCATTGCAAAAATACTTTGATCATTTCTGTAGATGATAATATAATTCTCGATTATAGGCTTGAACGAAACGTCCTGCTATAGTAAATAACATAAGAATCTTTAAATGTAAAATTCAATTTGCCAAATCCGCATAATCCGCTGACGGGATAATATCTCTGTAGATGGTATTGATAGAGCACCCACGTAGTACAGAAGACTAGTAAGGGTGCTTCACCCTACCTCGCACTTTGGTCTCCTTCTCTATTGTGGTCCTAGCGTGGTTTTGCATTTATTGAATACGAGCGGAGGTTGTGAAGTGGCGCATGTTATAACCTTTTCGACTTTTATGTGCAAGTTGGAGGCGTCGAGGGGACTCTTTTGATGATCAAAGCCTTTGTCCCACTCAGCGAAATTTGACATCTTATTTCTGGTATCAGATGAACGACACTTTTGGAAATTATTTTCTAGCGTCGAGTTTCGGTGTGAGCACTTAATAGGTAGTTAATCATACTTTTAGTTTCGTTCGTGCTTAAAATAATAATACCTCTATTTTTTATGAATTATTAAAAAAAAACTTTTTTTATATTACTTCTTCGTAATAGACTATTTAAATAGATAAATTTGATCAAGAAAGTAGTAAGTAGGTACCTACCTGTTATGTAAATATGAAATTGAACTGGATAATACCTAAATAAAAGAAGTATTCTATCTGAAATATTGAAACTAGAATTATAAATAATATCCCGGTTTCTATTCCTAGCGAAGTAGTTATCTGTTGTCAATGTAATGTTTAACATTAATATGCTTAGTACTGGATCAGTGTAGCACCCTACGCAACATTAAGTAAATAAGAAGTCGTCGCTGTTCGTAACTAACTAACCATCACGCCATTTCCCCGTAGGGGTAGGCAGAGAGGATAGAACGCCATACCACTCTGTACTGACAGACTTTCTTTGCTTCCTCTACATTCATACATCTTCTCATGCACAAACGCCGATTATTCCGACTTTTCACATGTCCACTTTCAAGTACTTGACGTACTTGGTCATGCTATGTCTTTCTCGGCCTTCCACGGCTTCTACATCCAGGCACACTTGCATTTAAACTTATTTTAGCCGTTCTTTCATCACTCATTTGCTCCACATGATCAAACCATCGTAAAAGCTCTTAATTTTGTCGATAATGCTTATCTCAGCCTTGTACTTTGCTCTAATTTCGAAATTTGTACACCTATCATACATATTCTTACCACATATTCGCCTGACAGATCGCATTTCAACAGCAGTCAGTCTACTTTCATCCTTCTTTTTCCAGCACAACGCTTCACTACTATACATAAGGGTTAAATATATAGGTAATAGGTAGGTTGATTTATATGGCATTTATTTTGTAGAACTCCATGATATCTTATGTTAAAATCAAAAAACGATTTTTTTGGTTCTACGTGATTTTATTATCAAGTTAGTGACAATTGTTTCGCCTTGTAAGGGCATTATCAAACTGTTTGATAATGCTATAAAGTTTGATAATGCCTTTACAAGGCAATTGTTACTAACTTGATAATAAAATCACGTAGAACCAAAAAAATGGTTTTTTGATTTTAACATAAGATAATAGGTAGGTATTATAAAAAAAATGTGTTTGTGTTGATTTACATACATAGATAGAACGTAGAACTAAAACGCTATTACAAAAAATAAAAGGCTAGCCCCTGGAATCTCGTGATACTTGAAAATTTAATATAAGGGAGCATAAATGCTCAGGTAGTTAAAACATCTCGCCGCACTGGCAGTGCACAGTGGCTTGAACAATACATTGTAATTTGCATAATCGCTTACTCCGCAATACTTCATACCAGCGGAGGGGCGGCGCTCTACAAATACCGAAGGAAACATCTTCTGCGGCACAATGGATTGTTAATAAGTCCCTGGTACTAGTGATATTCCTACTCTCTGCCCCATAGAACCTTAAGGGGTGTAAACATACGCGCGGGAACTGCGTTGCAAGAGCAATTTATGAAAAACCTCATATATCAAGAGAGTAATCTTAGGGAAGCACTTTCACTGAGACTCCCGTTTCTTAAGGTTAAGGTTGGGGAAGGACCGAGAACGCGAGGAACACGAATAATAGAAAATACTTGGTATTATTTAGGGAATTCCGCCGGTTTCGGGCCTAATTCAGAAAGTAATCTCGTACCAACCAACGCAATGTATTTTTTTCAATTACTTTATCTTTGGCTTTTTACAATGAAATTCACAACGCCAAAAAATACTAACAACTTCCTGCTGATAATATTTTTCCCATATATATTAGGAAAAAAAAATCGTGGAAATGACAGCATTTAAGTCTTAGATGAACGCAAATGTACCTATATCGCAATTTGACATCTCAACAGAGACGAAACGTTAAGGGAATATGGATATCTAAGCGTTCAGAGAGTGTTTACATGTGAAACGTCGCACCATTTCACTGTATATATTATATACAAGTTCTGATAATTGGCGGATATGGATATCAAATAGGTACTAGGTGAAATGGGGAATGTTGTAATACATCAAGTGGCCACTTAACCCAGCCAATGACAGGTCACAAGCCCTGGTAAACGCCTAGATATCCATATTCCCTTCCAAACGTCTCGTCTCTGTTGAGATGTCAAATTGTAATTATTAGCCCGTAATGGGTGAAATCCAGTTTTTGTCTACAAGTATTTGGACACACTCAAAATGTTGTAGGTACCTATATCGAATTATGGGCTAGATTAATACCTAGCATTTCTACAAGAAGATACTATGGAACTTTGCAGAGGTCTTAATACGTGACGAATTTGGAAACTTCAACACCAAACTCATATAACAACTATCAAAGTAAATTCATATACTACTCTCCCTCATCTGCACCGAATGATGCATAGAACACTGCATTTGATATACCAAGGGCAGTGAATTTTGATAATTTATAACATGAAGGCATGATGATCGATCTTATGCTTCAGCGGCAGCCAAGAAAGTGTGGCGGAAGAAATGACGTCACGCGGGCGACGCGAGACGAACGGACGAGCCGAGCGGCACCGAACACGCTCGGACCACATCGATAAATATTTTGACCTTCTGCGTGACAAGACGTCGTTTTTCTGAGCATTTTTTTGCCGCCAAATTGTGGCAAACTAGATTCACTTTTCTTTTCCATCATTCATTTTTAATCGTAGTTTAATTAGTTAAGTTCATTGCATTTTCATTGTATTAGCTTCTAAATTCTGTGTAATAAATGTGTACTGTAAAACTGTAAAGCTATCTTTATATGGCGCAGTTTACTACACAGTTTTCTGTGCAGTCTGAAAACGGTCCCGTATAAAGGTAAAACTGCATGAAAAACTGTGTGCTAGTGTCAGATTTAAGCTGACATGACAGTCAATGTTTTTTATGTAAACGTTTAAATAGACATTGGTTTATTGTATGCTTTTAAATACGTAAAAAAACAATAACATATATACATAATTAGCTAAATATACAATTTCCTGAGAGCAAACATACGATAATAACTTACAATCGCGTTTCAAAAAATACACATATTTAGCGTGTCTTTTGACAGAAGTTTGACAGACTGCACAGTTTTCTGAACAAGAAACTGTGTAGTTTTCTGAACAAGAAACTGTCTCATATAAAGTGGGCATAAGTATCTTTCATTTCTCTCTTTCTGTGCACCTACATAAAACCATAACCACCAGGGTAACATACTCGATTCAGTATGTTATTGAATTAAGTAAGGCCTGAAAGTCTCCCCATGTTCCCGATTAAGTCCCTGACCGCTCTCCTTCAGTAAAACCCCCTGTCCTCTTTACAGCACACAATTACCCAACTGATTCAATTTGTTGGTAATGGTCTTTGTCTTTCACAAACGTTATTTTAACGAGTTTGTTCTGAAAACGGAAGTGTACAAGAATAATTTATTATTCCGTATGGCGTGAAATTGATTGAAGATTAGTAACACGTCAAAAAATTAAAATTGGTTTTTAATTAAAATTTTTGATGTTTTATTATACGTATATATTATAGTATTTCAAATATTTAATGGATACATGTGTTCAGAGAGCAAATTTCTTTAAGCTTTAATTTTTAATTTATTGGTACAAAAAATCGTCATTTAAATGTTTCTTGTTAGATCATTATGACAATACGGGATAAAAAAATGAAGGAAGGAAAAACTTTATTATTCTCCTGGTAGGTGGGTACGTAGGTATCTAGAAATAATTTTGAAAATATCGATTCAGTCCTCTGATCATCTGCACGTAGATAGAAATCGATCCGATGTGAACACAATTATTTTACACAGTAGAGCCTTACCTACACTATTAAAGATGATTGCCAAAAAATGCTTAACAATCTTCTCAACAGATGACACCAACATAGAAAATTTCGGTAATGCGGAACGACGTAGACGAGTTCAATATATACTACTACTTTCCCTTATCCGTACCCAATGGTGCATTAGGGCACTGCATTGGTACACCAAGTGCAGTGTATCTTGATCATTTTATTACATGAAGTCAAGATGATCAGTCTTACGCTTCAGTACCAGTCCAAAGTATCACACATGAAATATTAATATGAAAATCTCATGTAAATAAATTTCATTTTTTCAGTATATATCAGTTCCAAAAATTTGTCATATATATGGTTATCAGATGATGGGCGGAATGGGGAATGTTGTAGTACATCATGTGGCCACTTAACCCAGCCAATGACAGGTCATAAGCCCTGTAAACGCCTAGATAACCCACATTCGCTTCCAGAGTTTCTCTGGATCTGTTGGAATATCAATAATATCTGATATCAGCCCAGCATGGGTATAATCCAGTAATTTGTCTACAAGTATTTGCATACATTCAAAATGTTGTTTAAAAAAAAAATTATTTACCTTCAAATTGATCTTGAAAATTCAAAGATACATGCTTACATTGATCTAGTATCGACCTGTTTAACGATTAACGTCATATACGCGTCACAAGTGCAATATACCTACGTATCTATAGAAACATTGGTGATTCCAGTGCAGGAGTCAAATTATGTTTTTTTGTATTAATAGAGATATTTACTACATTTAAGACTTATTCGATGGTTATTATCAAAGCATTAAATTTGGTAACATTGGGTGCGTACGCGACGCACGTATATGATATAATTTATGTAGTATGTAAGTAAGTACATTTCTAAAACGGACAACCTGCCAACTGCTGGGTGGGACGCAATGCGCACGTGGCGCGCACGGGGCGAGCACGAGTAGTGCGCGGCACGTGATGAACGCAACACGCCTATTACTTCATTTGCTCGCCACTTTATGTGACTTCTAACTTTCATTATTACTCTTTTATGAAGGATTGTCGCTTAAACAAAAAAAAACAAGAAAAAAGTATTCCATACCTACTACAAAAAAATTACTAATGTCCGAACATTAACCGCTGTTTGCCGCTATACATAAATAGTAATATAAATAATAATAATAGCAGAAGTTTCGGTAAACCCATTAATAGACATTTAAATACACCCCGTCCACTTACACTTGGTACGTGGAATGCTCGTTCTATCAAAAACAAAATTGATGATATCTGTGACTTGATAAGCGACACCAAGTTAGACGTTCTGGCTTTAACTGAGACTTGGCATGAAGATCACAACTCTGTCGCTATTAAGTTACTCCGTTCCAAAGGTTTTCAGGTAGTCGAAGAAGCGCGAAAACCACTATCTAGTAAGAATCATTTAGATCATATTTCATGGACAAACCACGGTGGATTAGTGGTGGTAACTAACGGCCAGCTAAAAGTAACGAAAATTAAAATACCGGAATTCAACACTTTTGAATGCTTGGGTTGTAGGATAGGTGCAGGCAGCGATAATTTAACTTTACTAACAATTTATAGACCGGGTTCAAAGGCACCAAACGCTAAATTTTATTCCGATTTTAAATCACTACTTGAATGGTCCGTTACTCGTACCGAGTTAACGATAATAACTGGAGATTTAAATATTCGTTTTGATCGCGAGACTGATCGAGAGTCTACTCGCCTCAATGCGCTTTTAAGTGACTTCGATTGTATCCAAGAAGTAACATATCCAACACACGATGCAGGAGGCATCCTGGACGTCATAATACGACGGAAGTGTGATCAGGAGATCACAGCTGATGTCAAGGACGTCGGACTTTCGGATCACAGATTAGTGCATTGTAAGATCAATATTGGGAAACCCACTCCGATATATAAATCTTACACCTCTCGACCATGGAGGCAGTTAAATGTTGAAAACTTTATTTCTGAAATTTCAACATCTTTAATCGGGCCGGATGTTGATCGTAGTTCAAAAAATGTTGATCAATTGATTGAACTGTACAATAATGTACTTTCTAACCTCATAGATAAGCATGCACCACTTGCCACGAAAATAATTCGAAAAAGGAAATCTGATGCATGGTTTGATGACAATTGTCGACAGCATAAAAAACAGCTTAGGCGTCTTGAACGTAAATATAGAAATACACGATCAACTTCAGACCGAACAATATGGCTTGATGCACAAGCTTCATACAGAATTTTAGTTAAAAAACACTAAATCTAACTTCTGGTGTACAAAAATCACTGAACAGAGAAATGATCCAAAACAGCTTTGGCAAAGCTTGCGATCTGTCAGTGGAAATATTATATCGGAAGTAACTACTACTAGCGCCACTGCCGCTGACTTTGCTGTCTTTTTCACTGAGAAAGTTGAGAAAATTAGACAAGCAACTTGTATGGCGGCGAAACCGGAAATTTCCGGTGGCGCTACGCAAAGTTTTGGTAAATTTGAACCTACGTCTATAGATGAAATCAAGAAGATTGCTGCCGCACTACCTAATAAACAATGTTTATTAGACCCCTATACCGACATGGCTTCTAAAAAAAAAGTGCATTAATGCTTTAGCTCCATTCCTAACAGATTTGATCAACTTATCCATGGAACACGGTATTGTTCCAAAACATTTAAAAAAAGCCAATATATTACCTCTGTTGAAAAATCCTCAGCTCGATGTGGAGTCACTTTCAAACTTTCGTCCTATTTCAAAATTTGCCACTTATATCTAAAATGATAGAAAAAATAGTCTCTCGGAGACTCGTTAATTATATCGAGCATAACTCGTTATTTTCGGTAAGGCAATCTGCATACCGACGTTTTCATTCTACGGAGACAGGAGTGATAAGAGTACTGTCGGACATAATAACGGCTGTTGACTCTGGTAACTTGATATTGATAGCTCTCTTAGACATGAGTGAGTGCATTTGACACTGTAGACCACGGTATTTTGCTTGAACGCTTGGAGAAAACTTTATGGTATTAGTGATCAAGCACATGCCTGGTTCAGTTCATACCTCCAAGAGAGGGAATACGCAGTAGTGTACCAAAATGGAACCTCACCTAACTATCGAGTTACTACTGGAGTGCCTCAAGGTTCAGTACTCGGACCACTTCTCTATCTCCTCTATACTAAAGATATAGAGAACATTATAAAATCATGTGGGACTGTGGTCGCACTGCTATGCGGACGATACACAAATTTATTTTTATTGTACACCAGGTGAGAAGGATGACCTTGTTATGTTGATTGATAAGTGCATTGAGAGAATTGGAATTTGGATGGCTGAAAATAGACTTACGTTGAACCCGTCCAAAACAGAAACATCTGTGGATGGCCTCAGCCAAACGACAAAAGTTTAATTAAAAATGCGGGCCTACCCGACACACGGAGTACTGCCTCACCCGCTGTTAAACTATTGGGCGTATTTCTGAATTCTGACCTTTCTCTTGATGTACAAATCAGTCTAGAACGATAAGTTCATGTTTTTACCAACTGAGACAGATTAAAAGCATACGCCAAAATCTGCCGGTTGACGCCACCCGTCAATTAATAAACGCGTTTGTAGTGTCTCGAGTCGATTATTGTAACGGCATATACGCCGGACTACCGATGAATAAAATGACTCGCCTGCAATCAGTATTGAACGCTGCAGCTAGACTTATCTTCGGAATTTCTAAGTTCGACCACATCACTCCACTGCTAAAGAAACTGCACTGGCTGCGCTTTCCACAAAGGGTAGAATACAAACTCTGTTGGCTAATGTACAAAAGCCATGCATGATGCCGCGCCAGAGTATTTAAAAGAGCTTTGCATTCCAGATGAACTAGCTGAAAGACGTCTCACACTTCGATCAGCTACATCTACAGCTATAGGCAGGGTTTTAGTACCGATCCGTAATCAGCGCACAAAGTTTGGAGAGCGCGCTTTTGCGGTTGCGGGCCCTGTGGCTTGGAATGCTCTCCCACCAGAAGTGCGCAACTGTGAGAGTGAAGTGATGTTTCGAAAGAAACTTAAGACCTATATGTTCTCAAAATCTTTTGATTAATTTTTTATAATGGTATTTTCTACTCAGAAATTGAGTTTTCACTCACATTAAATTTTTCCGAGCCTTAAATTCAATATTTAAAGCGCCCTTGAGGTATATTTATACGAAAACGGCGCTATATAAATTATCCATAATAATAATAATAATAATAATACACAATGTTTTTAAAAATATTTTTATTATTGTTTATATTTATTTTAAAGTTACAATCTAAGCATGGTAAGAACAAACATAATATTAGGTTGATAATAGTCCTATAATAATAATAATCGGTTAACTTATATAACGCCATTTTGGTGTAAAAATCACCTCAAGGGCGCTTCACAATTAAAGATTGCTTAACCCATTTTTGCAAAAATAGCGGTTCAGACTAACTACGCATCCTGGGAATTTCTATGACTTGTCATTAGCTGGGTTTACGGGCATTAGATGTGTTACAAAATCCCCCATTCCGCCTAGTATTCGATATTCATATCTGCCAATTATCAGAATGTGAATACTCTCTGTCACAAGGCCCTGTAAAAGCTAAATGTCCATATTACCTTCATTCTCATCTTTGTTGAGATGTCAATAATTGTAATTTAATTAAAATTTTATTTGGATTTTGGGAAATGAAAATCTACAATTGACGTGATTATGTAAAATGGTCTCGAACATGCGCCTTCACGTCCTCACGAGAACTCGAACGTGTCTAAGAACAGCGATATTTAGGAGAAGAGAGCTTATATCCGCGGGGCTTTTCGTTTCATTGAACGGCTATAAAGACAGCTTTTATAGACGCTAACTTCAATATGTCTCCATTTCTTGTGAAAAAAAAGTCTTTGTACAAAAATCCTTTTCTCAATACAATAAAATACCTCCGTAGCGTATGACTACGACGCTAGGCTCACGCCACGGAGGTTCTAGGTTCGACTCCCGGTGAAACCACAAGAATCAAAAGTGATGTTTCTTATACCATTGTCATCTTATACGAGCCTCCTGGCCTTTTGGGGTAGTTAAAATAAATTGATGATGTAGGTAATCAAAAATGCTTATTTTTGTTATTGATTTACTCCTCAACGACTTTAACAAAAAATGTAAAAGCAATTTTTTTATTTGGGATATGTAATATCTTCGAAAGATTTTGTTCGAAAGTCGTATATTGCATTTATCAGTATAGGATTTTAGTTTTGTAAGATGACCAATCAAGATTTTGATTATTATTTCAAACCTTGATAATACGCTTTGCTTTACTGCCTTTACAAAGCTTCAAACACATGATACGTGGGTATATTTTTTTGTGTTTTTTTCTAGAACTGTATGTTTTAAGATATCATTTTTACTATATTCATTTTTACAATGTCCTTAAAACATTTTTACTTAATACTCATTTGGCTGTCTTAGAACGGGGTATCAACCCTAGTTAGACAGTTAAAGTACTAAATAAATGTATAATGTTATGTATGACTATATAAATAAATAAATATAGGTAAGTGAGATTCTCGAAGCGTTACAAAATAGAAATCGATTGCATTTTGATATTCAGCATCAGAAATATTGATCAAAGAAAGTGAAATAAAAGTTAAATTAACTTGTCATTTAAATATAAATAAATTTGAGTTCTACGTAAAAAAAATGTTTGAAGTTCAATTAAGTTAACAAAGTACCCAACGCGAGTTGTGTTAAAACAAGGGTAGGTAGCAAATAAAGCCTCCAAATAATCTAACAATAATAATCCACAAGTACCTTGCCCTTTGTCGAGGGCTGTATAAGTGTATCCCCCGCGGCTCCCTTGAAACAAGAAATTCACAATTCAATTTTGCTCATGCAAAAAGAAGATTAAAGGATCGTTTTCAAGAAAAATAAAATGTAGACGATTTGACGACATCGATACATCTTATGGCTTTGGAAAATTTACACCCTTTTGGGAAACGAATAAACAAAAGCACCGACAAAAATACACTTAGGGATCCTAGAAACCTTTGAGGGGACCATCATCCCTTAGCCATTGAAATTAATTTTTTCCTTGCCCGAGGAAGGATACTAGATCGTTTTTCAAAGAAAAATAATTTATGAAAGCAGGAATAATTTACGTTATCTCAATATTATTATGGATTTTATTATAAAGTCTAGTATCAATATCGTTTATCTATAAACCTTTCAATTTTCCATATATTGTTTTCTTAAGCGCAGTGTTTTCAACCCAAAACGATTCTATAATAAGTTTTTTTTTTTTTTTTAAATTAACAACCTCCACTCGTATGCGAGTGATTTTGGTATTATATATTTGGAAGTTCTTTCAGGAAAAAAATACGGTCCTTAAAATCACTTCCTTCGTCTTTCATTCGGTGACACCGCACTATGGGGTAATTTTGATACAATATGTATACATAATAAATAACTGTGAAGTGAATTTCTTCATGCTCATTAAAATTTAATTTATTTACCCCAAATTAAGTTTTATGTACACATTACATTATAAGTCGACAAATTCAATTTCTGTTTCATAATTTAATTTAGAGTGGTGTGCCATTCTATCCTCTCTATCTACCCCTTAGTTACTTATTACAACACGAAAAATGGTAGAAGTAGCATATACAATAATCTCAGTGTCAAAACTTACATACATTTAGAAAAGAAAGTTATTCAAAGGCAGTAAACATGCAATTTTTCAAGATCTAACAATAAGTGCCATTATTGTGTATTCATCATCAGTAAAGCTCACTTTAAACGGGACAGAAAACTGTGAAGTTTCTTATGTAGTTTGCAAACTGTCCCGTATAAAGCGAAAACTGCATGGAATATTGAATGGTCTGCAAGACGTTTGGCTGACCTGACAATTAATGTTTTTTTATGTAAACGTTTAAGAAGATATTGAATGCTTTTAAAACGTGAAAAACAAATAACTTATTAACATTATTAGCTATATTAACAATTTCTAATAATCTACGATCACGCTTAAAAAATATACATATTTAGCGTGTCTTTTGACAGACTGCACAGTTTTCTGAACAAGAAACTGTACAGTTTTCTGTCCCGTATAAAATGCGCATAAAAGCCGTTTTTACCTCACTTGGATAGTTTCCTCGTTATTAACAGTTCGACCCATATAATTTACCTCATAGCACCGGTTAGGAAGTTATATATTGCGATTATTTTCGCGGTTACCAAAAGGAAGTGCGAAATTCATGCCGAGTTTCTGATTTATTCGCTAACTTTCCCCCGACCATTTTACTAATAATATTGTCTTGCGTGAGGATGGAACATCCCCGGGTAGTTCACATTGGGGTAAATACTCTCCTACCTGCTGCTTGTTGTAATATTGCCACCAGATAAATCATCTCGACCATTCGTGGAGAACTTCTTAAGCGCCCTTAATATTTTATATCTGTAACATTATACCGTGGAATTTAATTTATAGAAATCGTAAATTAATTAATAAATTCACTGAGCGTTTCAATTGTTCATGGGACTTTATCCATTGTATCATATTTAATAAACATTACGAATTATTATCACATCCAGTGAGTTCAAAAATATCAACATATTTTTTAAAAT
Organism: Micrasema minimum; assembly: GCA_022494985.1. NCBI lineage: Eukaryota > Metazoa > Arthropoda > Insecta > Trichoptera > Brachycentridae > Micrasema > Micrasema minimum. The sequence continues at coordinate 19,753 of JAGVSP010003351.1, read as the reverse complement.
ATGTGCAGCCCTTAACGAAAGGTACCTAAGTATTTTTTTGCTCGTATACATTTCAATTAAATACAAAATATTCTTTTCTCTAATGATTTCAATTATGAATAAGTTTGATTAATGGTAATTCAAGCCTTTTTCTCTGGAAACTGGTGAATAACACGACGAATTTTTAAAAAGGGCAAACTCTCGAAAGTACTTAATAAGTAAAACTTTTCACTTTTCACCCTTCCCGGAATGAGCAGTCCCAACAGCTACTCCCTTCCACTGAGTGAATATTAACGGCTTTTCGCCATCTCGAGTTCCCCTCGTTCCTCTCACTCCGGCGCCAAACACCCGCAACTCTTGATAACAAACATTTCGTGAAAGCCTTCCATCGCCTCTTCTCCAACTCCCGACAACTTTTCAGCTGATGTCGATGTTTTCACTGAAAACATACCGATGCTTGGGACGCAAATGTGACCGTGTTCCTAGTGGATGGGTAAGCTTACTCTAAGGACCCATCTGCTTCAAAACCAATCCGACAAGCAGCTGAAGCCTTTTCACAAAAATGTTTCAATTCTCAAACGGTGCCGTAAATTAGGCGTTCTCGCACTTTCCATCTTTCCGGCATTTGGCGAATTTCCGAGGTTAAATGGTGCGACTTTTCGGGTGTAGAGTAAGTTGTTGTAACTCAACTTTTTGATCTGTACTTAGTGGAGAATATTATTTAACTGAAAAGAGATAAAGGAAGGGAAACAAACTGTGGGTCCTCCCCTATAAGTAAGAGAAAAGCTATTTCCAATGTTGGAGTGTACATAATCGGTTGAAATTTTTATCAAGAAATGAAATACAAAATAAAGCTTCATGAATACGATGAATCATAGTAAATAATTACATAAAGTTACTTTTCAATTCAATTTCATACTTTTATCGTTGTTTTTTAAATCGTTGAAGTAGTTTCGTAGCGAACTAAACGAAATTTTAAATAAAAGCAAATATAAATGTTAAAATGAGTGTTTAAATGCTTGGCAACATTCTCAATAGATGACGTTTATATAAGACGGTAGTAGGTATATATTACGACCCAAAAATGAACACGACCCAAAAATGTTGTATAAAGTATCTGGTCTAAATATAAGTAAAATAAATTGCAGAGTCATCTGCAGGCGATTACTAGTACTTAATTTAACTCGTCAGAAGAGTCTTAACTACATAAAAATAAAGTAATCTGCTAATAAAATATTTAACTTCAATATCAATGCATAGATGGCGCCTTCAACTCGCTGGTGGATGATTCTTGATTCGTAGCACAAATACAAAATCAAAAATGTTACCTGGTGTGGATATTCGCTAATAAGTGGAATGGGGAATGTTGTAGTACCTACATAAAGTGGCCACTTAACCCAGCCAATGACAGGTCATAAGCCCTGTAAACGTTCGAATATCCTTATTCCTGAATTTGAAAAAAATCTACCTCATCTCTGTAGGGATATAAATAAAAATAAAATATACTCTTAACCCAGCCGATGACAGGTCGTAAGCCCCGTAAACGCCTAGATATTTACATTCCCTCGCAAACTTCTCGTCTTTGTTGAGGTACAATTATAAATTGTGCATTGTCTTCAATCAATTATGGTTGATTTATCATTCTTTGTCTGGAATATAATAGTCGGTGGAAATGTTTGAATTTCAGTAATTCACCGTCAAAGCAAAGGTAAGGGGTATGGACATAAGTTGCCAGGAGATAGCCACCATGGTCTATAGTTAGAAATATCGAGATTCTGTGTCTACAAGAAAGTCAGTTGGTGTAACAATGTAGATATGAATACTCAGTAACCACAATTATCCATTGTCTCAGGTCTCAGATGAGTGTGTATTTCTCGTGAAAACTTTTCCTCGGACTGGGCTGGAAACCATTTAAGATATTTCACAATATACGTAGCACTAAAAATAAGGAAACGAACATCTATAATTGATCGCTTCAACGTGTAAAATAATGTTCTAAAAAATGATTTTACACTCCCATACCAAAAATAACAATATGATCTTCGTACAAAAATTCACTGGAAGGGGGGTTTCCATACAATTTTTCGCTTCTTAGGGTTAATCTAATACCACCACTTGTTATCAAATTCCTCGGTCTAAAGACTCCAGCACTTAGGCAAATACAAGAAACGTGTGACGTAGATGTCTAGTGATGACGTATATGCATTTTGATGACGTAGTAAGTAAAGTAGTGGGTAACTAGACACATAGACACAGTAGTACTTTTTAAGTACGGAATGACACTTCTCTGAAATTCTCGTTCGAAGAATATGATCACAAATTAATATGGTAATAATATTTACATAGTATAAAATACATAAATCATTATACAAAAACATTTTTTGGACATTTTTAACTAAGGTAAACATATCATCATCATCATTATACCATATCCGCTCCCTATGTGGAGAATATGGATTCCAAAGAACGGCCTCCGAGCCAAGCGATCGACCGTCAGTTCCCGCGCATCCTCCCGAGTCAGGTCCGCGTCCCGCAGCTCTGACACAAACTGCCGACGATTGTTCTCGGGAGGCATGCGTAGTATGTATATGGCCTAGCCAGCCGAAACGCCTTCGCCGGATGAAAGTAGATACCAAGGGTTGCGACGTCCGTTGCCTAACCTCTGTGTCCCTTACAAAGTCAAACCACCGCACACCTAATATTCTTTTAAGATACCTATTCTCAAAGCTCAGAAGTCTGCTATTTTGGGCCCTGGTTAGGATAGTAAAAATTCACAGTATAATAACACTACATAGGCAGTGTGCAATAATTATTTTTAAAGTAATTTAATATTCCGGCTTCACATAAATAAAGTACGCAATAAATTACTTTAAAAAACAAAAACAAACGAACATAAACACCTCATTAGTGTTTATTTTTCAAATCTTTCCATCTTTATAGTCATTGTTCCTTATTGAAGAGATAAGGGTGTACTTCTGAAGCCCGTTTCAGGATCTCAGGTGTGTTCGGATTACTAATGTTAGTGTAACTACTTCCTTCTCCTGTTCCTTCTGCTACCGGAACACATTCCTTCCTACCGGGACCATTATCTCACGACTTTCTACTGCGTTCTGCTAACTCTTCCTTTAACAAAGATTTACTGACAATTTACCCGGCTAATGATAAAAAACATACGCGTCCTTTTGGAACTATAGCAAAACGCATCAGTGATGAAGATTACCCCTAAATAGGTAGATAAAAACACAATAATAAATACTTTGTATATAAAATGTAGGTATCAATTAAATTTCTAAATAATAAGATAAATAATTTATTAAGATTACGTTAGATAAAGTTATAAATCAGTAGTGACAGTAGTGTTTTTGAAAAAACGGGATTTTTTATATATTTGGACAATGTATATTTTATACCTGTAATATCCGAGTATTACCTATGCGAAGTATTCTGCATTATTTGTCCAGTTGAGGGTTTATTCAATTGGGTCGTAACAATTTTCATAAATAAATGTGCCGAGTGAAACATAATAAAATACAACATTTTTTTTAAATGAATACAAATATTTGTAGAGAAATAACTGGATTATACCCATGCTGGGCTGATATCAGATATTATTGATATCCCAACAGAGACAGAGAAACTCTGAAAATTGGAAAGTCATCTTCAGGCGTCTTCTAGAGTAAGTAATAAGCCCGGTAGGGCCTTCCCTACATCCAATTAAAAGATGATTGCCAAAAAAAAAACAAAAAAAAAAATGCTTTGTAATCTTCTCAACAGATGACACCAGCATAGAAACAATTCTGTAAAGCGGAATGACGAAGAAGGAATGGGGAATGTTGTAGTACGTCAAGTGGCACTTTAACCCAGCCAATGACAGGTCATAAGCCCTGTAAACGCCTAGATAACCCACATTCGTTTCCATAGTTTCTCTGTTTCTGTTGGGAAATTAATAATACAAAATAAAAAACTTTATTTTCAGTAAGAATAATCCCTTCAACATACAAAATACTTCAGTACTTTTGTAACTCCATTGTGTAATAATATTCTCCCGAGATCTTTTCGTATTATTTTTCCAGCCCGAATCGAGGACTGTCCCTGTCCAGGGTCCGTTATATACGGCTGGTCCTCAAGCCTACCTCGTTTGTTATGCTAATTGTGGTTTGTACCTTCCCTCAGTTTCCGGCGCCTGCTAAGCTGTACCATAAACCTTGATTCCAACATTCCAAATGAGAAATTCAGCTAATTTCCCAGAGGTAAAACGGGCACCCGTTTGAGTGTTACAGTCGAATCTCACTCTTGCGTTTGAATGTAGATTTTTGTGAGTGCTGCATTATTTTGAAACAACGATTTCCTTTGGAACTTCCATTAAAGTGCAAAGGCTCTGTATGTGTGTACGCATACTGAGGTAAACCTCAATCCCGAATAAAGCTAGTGTTTTACGTAATGTATTAACTTATTTATTTGAAAACGTGTTCAGAAAACAGGATCCGAAAACATAAAATGAAATGTTTTGTTTGTTTCAACATTCTTTTGAGAGAAATAACATTATTTAACAAATATATTTAATTATTAAATTGTGAAATGTCTGAATTTCAGAAGCACTCGTATCTATTATTAATTCAAAAATCAGGAGTCGTAAAGATGAGGGTTACTTATGATTAAATAAAACGATGTTATGTGTTAATATTGGTTTATTCCATAGAAATAGAATTTACCTACACTACCTGGTTTCGGGAGTAAAGTTCTCCTACCGACTGGTGAAAAGACACTGTAGTGTAGGTAAATTCTATTTCAATAGAATAAACCAATAGTAACACATAACATCGCTTTATTTAATCACAATTATTATTAAGTGTTACAAAGTGAATGCCGAATCAATCAACGAAATGAGGGATACTATTTAAGCGATGAAGGCAAACAACCAAAAAGAACTATTGTGTTGATTTGCCATAAATTATACATCGGTGTATTTATTCTTAACTATTTCTATAAGAAAGGCTGGATGGTTTAATTACAAAAAACGAAAAAAGTTAAAATAGTATTTTTTTAAACCATTATAAGTCTAGGCATTGAAGCAGATATAACGGAATCGTATTTTTTATTCAGTAAATACATCTCCACCACCCGGGGTAAGGGGAGGTTCCGTTATGACAAAAACGCACCCTGCTGAGAAATTTATGATGTGTCGATGGCACTCGTTTTGTATTTCTGGATTCTAATACAGGCATCTATGTATTGTTTCGAACTAAAAAATCCAATTAATTGAAGCAGGCTTTATTTCACTTATAATCAATATAATCAAACAACTGTGAATAAAATATCGTTATACATTTTTTAAATATTATTTAGGAATCAGTTTGCGGAATTATTTACAAATTATGTTAATTTATCTCTTTTTAATCTATTCACGATAGTTTTAGTAATTTAAAAATAAATTATAAATCTTTACATATATGTGCTAACATCATACCAGAAATAAAATTTTCTTTGATTTTTTTTTAGAAAAATACTACCCTTTTGAAAACATTTTAATTAATCCACTTACATCTGGTGCCAGAAATTTTGAAATGTAAATAAAATTTTTTTTGAAACATGATTTCAAATTCGAGTAATTCAAAGCTATTTTTAGACTTTTTACTGTCCTGGAAAGCAAAAAAAAACAAGTGATGGTAGAGTAGGACGAACGCGACAAAACCTTTTGTAGTTTGATTTTTTTTCTGTCCGCTATGGTACATTGTATGTAAAATACAGGGGCTGTAGCATAGACACATCTTCTCAAATTACAGTATGCGATATCGCTAACTTCATTCGGTACTTTGCAACATTGTTTAACGTCAAAGCAAAAGTAATCAATAAAGTTTCGCGATATCGCATGTCCGGAACATCAAAAGTTGTGCCTTTGCTAGCCTACCTGAACACCAACTAAAGAATATCTCGATGAATTTAACTATTAAATTATAAATCTTTCACGTCGAGCGTGGCACAAATTGTTCCGTAACCTGCAACCCGAAATGTATTTATGTACAGGTTCCGCCAGAGATCTGCAATTAACCGTCCGTTCGAGTTGTGTATTGTAATAATTATTGACATATCATGATAGCGTCCCATTCAACATCACGACATCTGTCAGATCGGAAACAATGACACCACACGGCTCCGTGGGACGGGGCACCCCGCGTCCCATCCCGTCTGCTGCACCCCATCGCCAGCACTAAGAGAAATTTCTAAAATTTCATAATAAACGTAATTTTCCAATGAATAATAGCTAATGGGCATAAAGAAAAACAAAGCTTGGAATCTTATAACATGGAATCAAGTTAGCGGAACACACTAAATGTTGATTTTAAACATGTGCTCTTTAATCATTCATCGTTTTCATTTTGCTACAACCTTAAGTAAGTTACCCTTATACTTGAAACAATGCCAAAAATAAGGGCTTCCCGCTTTATTTTTTCCTGAAAATTAGTACATTTTTTCAACAATTGGTCACGGTATGTTCCTAGAAATTAGTTTGAAATATATGTGAACAGTTTGACCCTTCATAGTCATCAATAAGCTTTTTTTATCGATGGTCATGGCTGTCAGTAAATCTGGAAAATCATTTAGAAAACACCTGGCCTTAGATGAAGCTATAACATTTTTTTTAAAAGTACTCTTATCCATATTAAAAATATTTAACTTTAGATATGTAAGTTTTGTATGTAAATTGTATGTAAATTGTTGATAAATCTAGTTGTTTAGTTGAAAATTTATTGTAGAGTTAGTTCCCTAACAAGATGCACTGCACTTGGTGAACCAATGCAGTACCCTGATAAGGAAAATTAGTATTAGTTAATTGTCGGTACCGAAATATCTGTTTTCTCTCAGTGCGACCACGTCTACGGCTAGGGGCGCCTCTTGGGAATGTGTTTAACCGAATCCAATTTGACAACCACCCGACCCGCCGAATAATTGATTAATTCGATGGTGAGACGATAGCGCTGTTTGTTCTCGGTCTGATTTGCTTTTGACAAACTTCTGGCTGAATTGTTACGGCCGTGCGGTTTGTGGACACAGCCGAAATTGATACGTTTAGTCATAAGAATTTTACGAAGTAACATTTTGAATATGTCCAAACACTTGTAGACGAAAACTGGATTTCATCCATTACGGGCTAACGTTAAATAACAATCTGACATCTCAACAGAGACAAGGAGTTTTGAAGGAAATATGGATATCTCAAAATATGTTTTATAAAAATTAGCTGGTAAAAGTTACAAGCATAACAAATTTGATGACAAATTTATACCTCAAATAAATTTGTATTATAATACCTATGTAAAAAATAAATTAATCAATAATAGTGTAATAACGAATGTTGTATTAAAATCTAGAGCCACCATAATTCTAATCCTTTACCAAAAACTAAATCATATTTACGTAATATTTAGTTTAGAAAATATTACGTTTAGGATGAGAATTATGTTTGTTCTGTATTTTAAGACAACATAAGTTATGAATATTAGTTATTAATTGAGATTAAGGTCATATTTATGACAAAAATAATTACGAGAAGAAAATTTCTGAAAAAAAAGGTTTGATCAATCGTGAAACCGCATTAAATTTGTTTTAAATTAATGTTTAAGGTACAAAAATGACCGCATCTTTTGTTGAAACTGTGTAAGGGTTGTAACACCTTACGTAACTAGAACTTACCGGCCTAACCTAATTTGAACTAAACAAATTTACCCTACCCAAAACACACAACGCAACGCTTAGATAATATGAACATTTTAATCGCATAAAGAAAACTGAGCGGCTTATAACTTGAAATTTTGATGTTTAATACCCTTACAACCTATGTTTGTATACAATATACTGGCAAAATTTGGCATATAACATTTTTTTTAAAACATTTTTGCATTTTGCCGACATTATTTGTTTTTGTGTTTTTCACTAGTATTTTTTTTTCTCCAATTGCAATTTTTCTACTTACTGTGTAAAGATGAATTGCTTATTCGATTAAAAAAAATTTATATCAAGTAAAAGCTTCTATGCCGTGTAATGTATTGAAATAAATAAATGTAATAAAGCACGCTATGAAATTTTAAAAAAATAGCTCTCACATTTACTTCATTTCTTATATTGAACACAATAAATACATACTATTATTTTTAATACGGTTTTATTCGATTAATTAGATAAGATTAATTAGATTAATTCGATTAGTTTTAATTCGTGAATGAGTTTATTTCGTGATTTTAATAATCACTTTTCCAAAAAAGTTTACGAGGCATCACCGCATTTATTAAAAAGTATTTTCTGTTCGCTCTAATTGAATTTAGTTTGAGTGAAAAAAGTGACATTTTAGTGGAATTTGCACTTATTTCAATTAATTTATTATATTTCAAGCAGAATTGCATTAAAAACTCCATCGTAGTAAACTGGAAAATTGCAATAGTAAAATCATAGAAATCTTTAGAATACACGCATACTTGCATACTCATAATAATTTACGTATACTTTGTACCGCTACCTTAATTAAATTAAAACGTTGTACTTGTTTTTCTAGGAATTTTTTTCCATTTCTAGGCACGGGTTGCATATATGTCTATATCTATGAAACCCATTTCCCCTATATACAGTATGTACGTGTTAGCCACCAAACTATAGCGGGACGTGTTTATAAGGGAGGCTGATTTAATTGAATCAAACACCACCGCGGGTTGATACATTGTTGATGTCCTCCCCGAACCCTTATTTGTTCCAGCCACCCACACGAGGGGGTAGGAAAATTCGCTGGAAATTATCACTCCGCTCCCTTTGGCAAAAATGGCTTTGGGGACAATTTAGTATACTCAGTATTTGAAATGATTTTCACCGCAGATTTCAAATTTGAATAAGTCATTAAAATTCATGCCGGAACCGAAAACCTTCGAATATGTATTAATATTTTTAAAGTTAATCCAGAAATATCGTTGGATCTAAAACATTTATTATTTTAGATATGCTTTCTTTTGAAATGGTGTAAAAATAGTGCTGAGAATGATCAGCGGGAACGTGGAGGTCAGAAGTAACCGAGAGATACGTTCCATGACCCAGCAACCCCTTATTACAAGCGCAGTTTGAGTCAATCGCCTACCGTTGCACTTTGGTGGGACGTGTTTGTCGTGCCGGAGAAGCCTGATCAATTTCAGCCGTGTATGAATCCCGGCCTACTGGAGTTAGATCTCTCTCTGGGTAGGCCGAGATAGTTACAAAATATGGACGATGTGTTGTCTGATCTTGAAAACCGGAAACATAAGATCGAAAAAAAATGGAATGTCACCGCCACCTTCAAGAAGGTCATCCTAAGTGATTATATCATGTATTTAATATTCACCAGAAATACCTCAGAAGAGATAGTGATTTGGTATTGATTTTTTTAAATTATCAAGGTATCGAACTGTTCTGTATCGAACGCAACCCAGTAATTTTTGTTGTTGTTTATTTATTAACATTTCATGTGTGATACTTTGGACTGGTACTGAAGCGTATGACTAATCATCTTACCCTTGTATATAATAATATGATCAAGATACACTGCACTTGGTGTACAGTGCTTAATGCACCATTGGGTGCGGATAAGGGAAAGTAGTAGTAGTAGTAGTATTATGAATGTGTAACAGTCTACTAGCTTATTTAGGTAAATTTAGAGGTATAACCTACTATAACTTATTATAACCTACATTATTGTCTCCTGCGCTTAAATATTCAGATTGTCCAACACGTACACCACACTCAACACAAATACCACAACACAACATACACATGACATAACATAATTATTTTGTATACTATTGTTTGCTCAATTCATGTCTTCAGAAATTACACTTGTACATTGTGTTGTACACGTAATTGGTGTTATGTTGTATATATTACCTTAAATTGATCTCAGTTTTTTGTACCTATTATATCACTGTGTGCACAACATTAAAATATACATAAATAAATAAATATGGTTCTTGCAATTAATTTTTTTTATACATTCTTTACTCGTTAAAAAGTCATTTTCATAATAAATAAACATTTTTGTATAAATTAAGTACCTTAATTAAATTTAACTGCAGCACATCGAGTGTTCGGTAGCGCCCATCACACGCCCACCGCGTGCATGTAGGAAGGAAAGGGTTTCATCCACCACCACCCCACAACCTCTCCACCACCAACCACCACTACTACCCACCACCACCCACTACCACCACCACCCCACGGGAACACTGCACTTGATTAAATCAAATACCCATCAGGAACATATTTAATGCTACAGCACCTAAATCTCTGCGGAATAGAGCTTGTCTTTCTGCTTATAAAGGTAAATACAGCCATTTAATTGCTCCCGCTTAAATCAAAAAGATTTACATAGAACTATGATATTATAATATACTAGCTGAACCTTGCCACATTTTGCTGTGGCTTTGTCTGATATTAATTATTAGGACAGTAAATAAAAATACCTAGCTGTGGTGTATTGGATATGGGGGCTTTCAGTAATACACGGCTGTGACAATTACGATGGGTTTAATATAAAACGTTTTACTGACTATGCTCCTCAGAGCTCTAACTGGGAATGACGGGCACACAGCAGACATACTACATACACACACACACGTTCGTACATCTTCTGTCACCCTCTGTCACAGTCTCTTTCACACACATATCTCACACTAGCAACTATACATTTACCGAGAAAATACATTTTACGAGATAATATCTTCATATAATTGCCCATGAGAAAAGCAGTTTTTTTCTAAATTAAAACCATACACTTGCAAAGATTGTCCTTGAGCTTTATTGATAGTATATAATATATTCGCGAAAATTACCAGTTTCTCAATTTAACATTCGTACTAATATCTTTAGAAATAATAATTAAAATTGATGAAATTCGTGGGTCGAAACTACTTATTTCAAGTTTTATGGTTATTTTCTTTAAACATTATGAATAATCATATCCATTTAATGCAATTTAATATCTTATGTATTATAAAAGTAATTCATTTTACCTTAAAAACATTTAGTTGTGTTTTATTTTCTTAGCCCAGTTAATCCAATAATAATAATTAGCACACAACAAACCTCATTGTATTTTATACGGGTAATATTTAATCGATCTTAAATCAAACGCATGTTATGGGATAAACTTTTATTATTTTTATTAGTGGAGCTCGGCCAACAGGCAAATTGTATGGGTATTTTAAAATATGTTTTTGTTTATTACTTTGTAGGTCATAAAAAGCAAAAACTCGTTCCTAAATGTATGTAAATTTGACTGCAATTTTTTTTACTGCACAGCCAGAAAACTTTCCTAAAGTAGAAATTCATTCAGTAGAAATTCATTCCATCAACTACTTTCTGCATATATTATGAATAACTAACTAAGTAACTAACTAACAAATCATCACGCCATTTCCCCGTAGGGGTAAGCAGAGAGGATAGAACGCCATACCACTCTGTCCTGACAGACTTCCTTTGCTTCCTCTACATTCTCATGCATCTTCTCATGCACATACGCCGATTATTTCAACTGTTTACATATCCACTTTCAAGTAATTGTCGTACTTGGTCATGCCATGTCTTTCTCGGCCTTCCTTGGCTTCTACATCCAGGCACACTTGCATTTAAAACTTTTTTTAGCCGTTCTTTCATCACTCATTCGCTCCACATGACCAAACCATCGTAAAAGCCATTTCTTAATTTTGTCGATAATGCTTATCTCAGCCTTGCACTCTGCTCTAATCTCGACATTTGTTATATTTATTATACATAGTTTTACCACACATTCGCCTAAGAGATCGAATTTCAACAGCATTCAGTCTACTTTCATCCTTCTTTTTCCAACACCACGCTTCACTACCATACATAAGGGTTGGTACCAGAACTCCGTTGTGTACTGCCAATTTTGGTTCTTTCGATAAGTTCTTAGTTATGTTATTATAGGTAGTACAAATTCTGTTAGTGAAATAAAAACCATTCTTGTAACCTTGATAAAGAGACACGTGTTGCCTCGAAACCAGTCGGGAGTTAAAATTTATTTTAGAGTTAAATTTTTAAGTCGGTAGTTAAGTTTTTCTATTTAAATAGTTTATAATGAATAACTACAAAGTGAGTGCTTCTAACATATATTTCGTACAAATAAAAACTATTCCATGTTCTGCGTTTCAACCATAGATATTAGATAATAGCAAGTTTCAGCACTTCTTTCTCCACTCTTTTCAATCTTCAGCTGTTTTCTTCAACTGTATATTTTTTAAATATACAATATTTTTTTAAAAAAAATCCTAAAAACGAATAGTTAGTTTCATTGTTTGAATACCTGATTGATCATCATGTAAATATTCATTTTTTTTTTATAAAATGTCATATAGATACCAACGAAATCTATTTCACGAATGGTTTCATGAAGAAATTTAAGTAATCCATAAATTTAAAAGAAAGTAACAATCCACTTTAACAGCCAAGCGTTCCCCCTGTAATGAAACGAAACTGATATTTTTCCTTTACAACGCGAGTATTTTCAGTATCGGCCGTTTCAGACCTAATTATCTGTGCTGGAGATTGTAGATCAGCTCCAACATTGGAAAAAATTAGATCGATATCCACCAAATCCCATAAATCGGGTAAGCGGGAACCAATTAAAGGAACGCCACACACACGCAACATGCCCCCGCAGATGAAATATTGAGATAAGAAGACTGCGTGATCGATTCCCGTTTCTTGAAACCTCATTACAACTTGTGTAACATCCCTCCATTCGACTACTATTATACTTTTATTTTAACAAGCTCAGTGTTTTAAAATTAGATTATTTTACATGTATACTGATAATTTTAAGTGCTTGTTATTTTACCTTTTCATGATATTTCTAATGGAACTGTCTTGGATCATTTAAATTTCAGTATAAATGTTAGTACATATTGAAATAAAAGTCATTTAAGTAACTACAAATATTATATTATAATATACATTATGTTCATTTTTTTTAAAAAAGGGGCTAGTTTTTTTCTCCAAATTATGACAATTGAAATATAATTAGGTATGAGTGCCTACAAACATTTTTTTAAAATCAAATCATGTCAACTTAAACCGTTTTAATTAATTCAATTTAAACATTAACCTATGCCTCACGTAAATAGAACTTACTAATTAAAAAAATTAAAAATTATCTCAATGTTTGCAGTGAAGACGTACCTACGTAATTACATATATATGGTGTAACAAAACTCGATGTACAAGCAGGAAACCAGTGAATCTACGTTATATTTGGGAGTCGAATGTGTAATACGATTTTTTAATCTAGGATGAAATTTTTTTTTTCCTTCTCATAAAAGCTCACCGCAGATTGTGTGTAAATTTGCACGAATTCTTATTAAAATGCTTTTTTTTTTTATTTTGTTTTCTCTATGCATAGTATTAATTTGACTAAGTAAATGATATTTGATTACAATTTCCAATATATTTATCAATTTTCTCGAAAACTATGGGTCAAAAAAAAAAAAAAACTGTAAAAATCGTCTTTAAATATTATGTAGATTCGCTAGTTTCCCACTTGTACATCGATTTTTGTTACACGGTGTGTGTATATTTTATAAAGAATAAATAAGATTTTGTGTAAATAATATTTGACTTATGTAATTTTTTATCGTTTTTTTCCCAATATTCATCATTTTCTTGCTTAGCCCATAAATCAATAATAGAAAGGTATTCAATTAAGATCTATTTTCCTGAAAGTGACCCCATATTTCTGATAAAATAACATATAAGTAGTAATATTGAAATTGTGACCGCAATATATCATATCAGGATATTAGTTATGGCTATCACGTATGTGATCAATGCGAGTTTATCAGCACACGAGAACTCAATATTCTCCACAAAATTATCTCATCCAATTGAGATGATACATTTTATGGGCCATCAAATGACATACTCTACAGTGACAAAATGGATGAAAAGACATTTAACGATGTTTACTGGAGATGATTTATTTGATTTGTCCCTTCTCTGCATACAAATAACGTAATGAAACTCGATTGTGTGTTTTATCCCCTGCTAAATACTTGTCTTTTACGAAAAAAACCATTTAAGTGATTTATTTCATGAACTAAGAAATATAACTTTTTTAAATTTCACTAAAAACAAAATAAAAAAACTTTAATGGATTCTAAGATATCTTTATATAAATCCATTAAGATCTGAATCATGTATTAAGTTTAAATAAATAGACATATTATGGTTAATATTTTATATTTGTATTAAAAAGTTTCAATGAAAATCATGTGTTTGTAATTATGAATAAACTCCAAATGATTTATAAAATTCTTAATTTCCGTTTTCCAAATAATTTGCTCACTTTGTGAATCAATCGACAAATCCCCCTACAGTTTAAAAGATATGCTATCAGCTGCCAGCTTTTATGCGTCTATTTCAGTCAATTTAGTGTATTTCTGCCGAAAACTGTCGCCGAATAATTATCTGCAGCAAAAAAAAACATTTACACACCAGACTTTATATAAAATTTCTGATCCTAGGAAGCATAGGACTCCATGTCCATTTTAGGAAAAAAAGATTTTAATGCTGAGCTAATCTACTTTTTTCCTCTAGGACATCTAGGTGTAGCTGTGGGCCACCACTTTGGCCACCAGATTTTGGTTACCTCTGTGGTGATGGCTTTATGTGGGTGCACAGAGAGAAATGAAGGAGTACTTACTGGTTTCAAGTGCACATTTATTACATTGAATTTAACGTGAAGAAAATACAATGAAAACTTAACTAAACTTGACTAATTAATTTTTCATTATACCATATCCGCTCCCTATGTGGAGCATATGGAATCCACAAACTGCCTCCAGGCCAAGCGGTCGGCCGCCAGCTCCCGCATCCTCCCAAGTCAAGTCCACGTCCCGCAGCTCTGACGCAAACTGCCGACGAATTGTCAACAGTGGACGACCGGGACGCCGAGAACCTGATGCCTTGTAAAATAGGCAAGCATGGTTAAGGCTCTCGGGAGGCATACGCAGTATATGGCCCAGCCAGCCGAAACGCCTTCGCCGGATGACAGTAGATACCAAGGGTTGCTGTGTCCGTTGCCTCACCTCTGTGTTCCTTACAAAGTCAAACCACCGCACACCTAAAATTCTTCTAAGACACCTATTCTCAAAACTTAGTATTCTGCTGTCTTGGGCCCTAGTTAGGTGCCACGATTCGCAGCCATAGAGAAGAACAGGTGTGATGCAGGAGTTATAAAAGGCGGCATTTTGTTTTAAACCGAGTAAATATCCGATCTCCAGACAGCCTTCATACTGTTGAATGCGGCGCCCGCTACTCCAAGCCGCACTCCCAGTTCTTTCTGAACTCTGCCGTTTTCTGTCATGTACGCTCCCAAGTATTTGAAGCTCTCGACCCTTTCGATGACTTGTCCCGACAAAGCCAGGGGCATCTGGGCATCTTGACACGAGCTGTTACACATGACATGGGTTTTACCAATGTTGATTTTTAAACCCATGCACGTGGAGAGTGCCAATTAAGCCTATCAACAATTATTTGAAGGCCCCCGACTGATTCGTCAATAAGGACGGCGTCATCATCAGCGTACTCCAGGTCGCAGAGCTTTTGGGAGGGGGAGATGGATATTCCTCGGTCTGGCGGAATTGACATCCTCAGGATAAAATCCATGAGGATTATAAACAGAAATGGGGCAAGGACGCAACCCTGTCGCACTCCGGTGGTGACCTCAAACCAATCTGAGACAACATCGTCAATTCTCACTCGGCATTCGCTATCAGTGTGAAGGGCTTTGATTAGTCCGATCAGTTTCGAAGGCACCCCATATGCTTCCAGTATTTTCCAGAGTGTTGGTCTGTGCGGGCTATCAAAAGCTTTCTCATAATCCACGAAGCAGAGAGCCAAAGAAGAATTGAATTCCTGGCTCTCTTGCAGAATGCAGCGTAGGTTATGAATGTGATCCGCACAAGACCTACCAGGCAGGAATCCTGCCTGATTTTCTCTTAATACCCGCATGATGGGGGCACGAACTCTCTATAATTGACTAATTAAACTACGATTGAAATGGATAATGAAAATGGAAATGAATTTAATTTGCCCCACTATTTGGCGGCAAGCAATCTGTGCAAAAGTGACGTGTCGTCACTACAAAGGTCAAAATGTCTCTCGGCTACTGTCCGATAGTGTTCGGCAGAGCTCGGTTCGTTCGTTCGTTCCGCGTCGCCCGCGTGACGTTAGTTAACTAAGTGTAAGATACAGCACTTCATTCATACATTCTGTTCTCCTGTAAAATTATTAAAATGGACAAGATGTACTAAGCTTTCCACAGATTTGCATTCTAGTGAAAATATTTCCGTGGACCTGGTTAAAATTTTCATAAAATAATGATATTCAGGTAATTAATTATATTGTAGTCGATTCCTGAAGCCGGAGGCATGCAGCGAGGTGGAGGGACCAGCGGGGGGTGGAGGGACCCTGACGCTGTGGAAGCTTTGTCTCAAAACAGAACAAATGGCTCTGAAACCATTACCGTTCAACTATTACCAACTAAACAATATGTATTCAAATATGAACGACGTTATGTTATACTCGTAGTACTGAAAACATTGTTCACTTTCTTGAAGATACTCCGTGACTGCACATAAATCACACAGCACAATAGAATAATATTAAATCACTTTAATGTTTTCATAAAATCGTGCGTTTGTACGCAGCACCCTTTAGATTTTGTGGGGAGGCTCTTGGCTTTATGCATGTTGCGAATTTCAGGTCACGGATCCCGGTGTTTACGAATCCATCACCCCCAACAAGAAATGTATTCTTATTATTTTTTAGGTGTAGTAAAAATGGTACAATTTCATTTTATAAAACTGTATTATCTTCAATATTCAGTTTAACAAACTGCTTTAAAAAAAGCAGCATCGTCTCTAGACGAATAAAGCAAAACCAAATCCATAATAGAACAATATGTAATTGATGGTAAAGCTATCTGACATTAAAATTTCGCCAATTTGCTTTAAAGTGTTGTATAATACCTAATAAATACGTTTTTATGCATGTTTAACTTACTAACCATCACGCCATTTCTCCGAAGGAAAGGCAGAGATGATAGAACGCCACAAGACTGTCCTGGCACACGTCTCTTGCTTCCTCCGCAATCATACATTTTTAATAAAAGACATAAATCCAGTAATAAAACTGATACATAAATTAGTTTAGACACCCTTAAATTACGCCACCTTGTAATCTGGGTACACATGTTAAACAATGTTTATGCATGTACAAGGGCACAGTTTATCAAGAGCAACAAGTTTTATCTGAGTCCAGGATGGTACCCGGGATACTAATAGGCCCTCAGGGACGAGCTGCACACACAAACCACAAATATTATAATTAAAACAAGGGGGGCTTCATATCTTCACACTGGACCGCTTTCATGGGATGAACATGAACATGGAACTTTATTACACTCACATAAAAAATACTATGCTATTATGTACTAAAAAAAAACATTCATTTACTGCTTTTTATAATAGATGATGATAATAATGAATCCCAATATTTTTTATTTTTTTTTATTTAAGGTTATTGTGAACTTCTCATTTCCCCTTACGAATGATAGGTCCTGAAATTAAAATAATTTATAAACAACATTTTGAGTGTGTCCAAATACTTGTAGACAATCATAAAGGTTTCACTTGCAATAATAAAGGTTTCTGCTAAAATGCTTAGCAATTTTCTCAATGGATGACAGAGAGGGTTCACATGTGAAGCGTCGCGCCATTTTACTGTATACTGGCAGATATGGATATCAAATACTAGGTGAAATGGAGAATGTTGTAATACATCAAATGGCCACTTAACCCAGCCAATGACAGGTCATAAGCCCTGTAAACGCCTAGATTTCCATATTCCCTTCCAAATTTCTCGTCTCTGTTGAGATGTCAAATTGTAAAAATAATTTAAATTGGAACGTTTAAAATTGCTAAATTTGTTTTTTTTTTTTAATTTCCAACATTTTCAAATTATTTTGTGGATTCATTTTTTATAAAATATGTCCAGGTTTGAAGCCACAAACCATCTTGCCTGCATAATATAACGAATGATCAAGATTCACTGCACTTGGTGTACCAGTGCAGTGCCCTATGCACCATTGGGTGCGGATTAGAGAGAGTAGTAAAAGGTTGTAGTAAAGCTACAAAATATTTTTAGAAGTTTCAATTCGAATTACAAAGTAAACAGCTTATTTATTGTATAAACTGTGTTAATCGTACTGATTTTTATGGAGTAGAAGTTTTCTAAGTTCAGTATTTTCCACAATCACGTATGAAATACTCAACTAGGGTTAATCTGCTCAGCAATCCTCCCGGGGGTATAAACAAGAGAACAAATTTAATGTATAAAGCTCCTCACATCTCGTGAAACGGTATACAGTCACGTTTAGAGGACCTAATAAATATATCCGCTTTACTTTAAACTCTAACCGATAAATTACGTTTTATGTTTTTAAGTTGAAGTAAGCGCTGTTCTTATTCTCTCATTTTTGTAAAGTCGTGTTTAGTCAGATACATACAGATATGTAAACAGAATACTTATGTAGTGCGTAGATTAAATTAACTAAAGTTAATGTAATGGTAAATAAACTAAAAATCTAAAAGTAAGTAATCTGGATTTTATCCCAAGACGGGACTTAGTATATATTTCATTTTATATCCCTACAGAGATGAGGTAGATTTTTTTTCCTCAAATTCAGGAATATGGATATTCGAGCGAACTTAACTTCAATATCAATGCATAGATGGAGCTTTCAACTCGCTGGTGGATTATTCTCGATTTGTAGCATATAAACAATATCAAAAATGCTACCTGGTGTGGATATTCGCTAATAAGCGGAATGGGGAATTTTATAGTACATAAAGTGGCCACTTAACCCAGTCAATGACAGGTCATAAGCCCTGTAAACGCTCGAATATCCATATTCCTGAATTTGAGAAAAAAATATAAAAATTCTACCTCATCTCTGTAGGGATATAAAATGAAAGGTAACTAAAGATGTTATTCCAAGTGGAGATTGGATAACTCATTTTTACATTTACCGCGTTTTGTTAATTTTAAAAAATAAGATTAATCTTAATTTTTTTCCCTTATATGTTCAATAGTGAATAAGAAACATAGAGAAGGAAAAATTATAGAAAATGAAAAAAGTCAGTTGGATGCTTTGAGTAGTGTAACGTAGAGGGTGAGAGGCTTGCCTGATTGGCTCCACAACCTCAGACGCTCACCTGCATAGCTCAATCAGTTAGCAAAAGACTCACGAAAATTTATAAAAGTAAGCAAGGATTGAAATACCACAGAGTTCAGAATATAAATAAACAAAAGCTATAGAAATTCAATGTGTGTAATTAAAATATAAATATGTTTACAAGGTTAAGAAGATGTGTTAGGCACGGTAAGTATATAGGTTATAATTTTGACAAGATATAACAAAGATATAATTGTAAATATAGGTTGAAAACTTAAGTAATGAATCCATCCATCGAATCATTCATACTGGAATTTACAATTAAAAAGTTCTACGTCGAAGATTAAAGAAAAAAAAAAAACAGGCTAGTGTTGAGATGAACGAAGTGACTTGGAGGTTAAGAATTTAATTTTATGTAGAGGTGAAATTTTGAAGAGAGGTGAAGAATCCATGTGTCGTCATTGTGCAGTGTCCACATCAGGACCTGCACGAGGTGAAGCTTTGTTAATTAGT
>JAGVSP010003350.1:0-41965 GCA_022494985.1 Micrasema minimum | reverse complement strand
ACCCAAAAAAAAAAAAGTTTTTGTTTAAGATTTACTAAAATAAAACTTTTTAAACCCAAGCAAAGGAGTAAGGTGTTTTTAATTATTTTTTTAATTAATTATTTTTTTATTAACAAAATCAACAGTCGTTACAGAAAGTTATTATGTTACACTATAAATGAATTAAAAAAAAAAAAAAAAATATAAACATTAGTTTGCATGACCAATAAGGGGTTTTGAGTAGTAATAGTTGAAGTTATATATACCCACACACATACACAGTACCGTATATAATAAGAAAGGATGGAAAAAGGGGGAAAAGGAATAATAGAAGGTTTGAAAAAGAATATGGGGGGATTTACAAAAAAAAATTTAGGGAAAAAACCCAAAAAAAAGAAGAAAAATTCAAGTAAAATAGATAAAGTTATGAAAAGAAATTCTATGGAATCAGAAAACAAATAAATTTATACTCGCATAATTATAGCATTATTTTATTATTTTTATTTATGATATTATTTTTGATATTATTATAATTATTATTTTATAATTTAGGCAGATTTTGCTGGTGCGCCTATATCTTTTGTACTGCTTCTTGTCTGCCTTCTGTATCTAAACAATGTTTGAACTGGTTGACCGTAGTGAAATGGATACTACGTCAAAAAATAATTATCTTTAATATTGTTTACTTTTCCTTGAACACGTGCACTAATAGAGCCGTGATAAAATTTAAATAGCTTAAAAAATTTCCCTTGTAAAGTGATTTATTAAATTATTGTGTTTGTTTGTTGTTTGAAAGAGCGAGGAATAGTATATTTGGTTTTTTTAAAATTTAACTATGTTGTATTGGAAAATTTGAAGTGAGGAGAAATTCGAATGGATAAAAACCATTAATGTCACGTAAACTAAAACACACACCAAGAGTACTAACATAATATACCATTTATATAATATATATGCATACTGTTTAGTATACATATGTTTTTATCTGTCTGCGAGAAATATCAATATCTGTGTTGATTTCAGGTGTAGTTAATAGTCCGCCTCGTAGCATAATGGTAGCGCACTTGGCTACCGTGCATGAAGTCACGGGTTCGATTCCCGTAGGAGTAAACATTAAATATGTATTTACATGTGATTTTCATTTTAATATTTCATGTGTGATACCTTTAATTGGTACTGAAGCGTAAGACTGATCATACTTCCTTGATGTAACAAAATGATCAAGATACACCAAACTTGGTAGACCGATAAAGCGCCCTATGCACCATTGGGTGCGGATAAGGGAAAGTAGTAGTAGTAGTACTACATGATACTTTCTAATACATAAGCCTATGTAGGTATTCATACCAATATAATATACGTAGTATTTATTTATTTATTACATTTCACATTTAATATAATCACAATAATGGGATGGCGACAAAGTAAGTTCCGTTTCTATTCCTATCCGCGGCAGCGCTTCGATCGCAGTTCAGAGCATGCGCGGCAGTTACTCTGACTCAAGGAGAAGAAATGTACGCCATTTGAACAGATTCAAAGTGTTTGTTATTTATTTGTATTTTTTAAAAACTATCACAAAGCTTCGTTCTTAGAAATATTTATATGCATTCTCATTATCGTCATACCATATACGCTCCCTATGTGGAGCATATGGATTCCACAAACTGCCTCCACGCCAAGCGATCGGGCGCCAGTTCCCGCGCATCCTTCCGAGTCAGGTCCGCGTCCCGCAGCTCTGAAGCAAACTGCCGACGGATTATGTCAACAGTGGACGTCCAGGACGGACACCGAGAACCATGCGTGTTATTAAGAGCATACCACACCACGTGACTCGCGGCGTTTTCCCATACAAATGTATTTCTCGATTTTGTCCCAGGAATTTAACATTAGAGCAATAATTTATTCACACTTTTTAAATGTCGACCAGATGCGTGTTTATATCGTCTTACTTTTTAAAATAATTTATTTATCTCCTATAACAAATAAAATATTTAAAAAATAACGATGGAAACACGCATTAGGTCGATATCTAAAATGTGTCAAAAATAGGTAACTATAATGTTGAATTATTTTATTTTCTTATTTTATATATTATAATTATTTCCCCTCTTCTTTTTCCGGTATAAAGATACCAATATCTTGTGTTCATTCTTTTCTTAACTATTTTGTTTATATTATCTGTTATTTTTCCATTTCTTTTTTAAACTTTATCTTTCTTTTTTGCCACGTGCACACTGTATGACTTTCACCACGTGCACACTGTATGACTTTCCAGTATACCCACAAACAGGCTATGCCTTGGTGGGATTTTTGTTTATATTTATTTATATATTTTTTTTTATTGTACATATATGTGTTTTAATGTAAACAAAAATTTTCTTTTGAAATAAAAAAAATAAAAAAAAAATTCCAGGGAAAATATCGAGGAATACGTTTATATGGGAAGCGGCCGCAAGTCACGTGGTATGTTTTTAACTCATTCTCGTGGTCTATTTTTCAGCACTCACGCCAAATATTCGCATCCCCTGATTTTTCCGATAGCCTCCGAGATGAGAGCAAACAATCTAGATTAAAAGAATTGAAAAACAATTTTTTCTCGTAGCCATGATCCCGATCCCGATATTGATAACAGGGGAATATTTGCCGACTTGGCATATTGTAGACACGGGATCGACTCACACGAACGCACAGAAAAAAGAAAATATCACAGAATCAAAACATCTACACGATTTTCACCTCAATGGCTTTCTCTCATTTTCGTTAGAATAAAACGCTTATTCGGATAAAAATTATAATAATAAATAAATACCTCCGATATCGCGAAACACAAAAAAACACAACGTATGTTGTCAACACAACTATTTAATATACTAAAAAAATTGATTTTGAATTATTTATACAGAAAAACTTAAAAGTTTAAACACGGACAGTGCCATATCATCAGTAGGGTTAAGTGATCAATACATGCTGTGTAATGTTAACCATTCTCATTCCACTAAGTTTCCTTTTTTAAAATTCCCTCATCTACATCTATTACGATGGTTCGGTCATGTAGAGCGAATGGATGATATAAGAACGGCTAAAAAAATATATGATGCGACGGTGCCTGGATGTAGAAGTCGAGGAAGGCCGAGAAAGACATGGCACGATCGAGTAAAACAAGTGCTTGAAAGTGGGCATGCAAGAAGTCGGAATAATCGACGTGCGTGCATGAGAAGATGTATGAATGTGGAGGAAGCAAGAGAAGTGTGCCAGGACAGAGTGGTGTGGCGTTCTATCATCTCTGCCTACTGAAATGGCGTGGTGGTGAGTTAGTTAGTTAGTTACATCTAAGATAATAAAATAAAAGCTTTTTGGTCGACAGTAAATTGAGAAGCCTTTTCTCAAAGTCATACAACAAACAAATATTTTTCTGATTTGCTTCCCTTAGTGTGAAGATCGGACGGGATAATCTGATGTGGAACAAAAGAAGCTTCTCCGCATTTGCCTTAGATTACGAGAAAACCACGGAAAACTCGTCGTGGAGAAGGCTGACCATTGATGGACATCAATAGTCTTCCGATTATCTTGAAGGGCTTTCGGTATTTTGTGTCCTGCTTTTATTTATTCAGGATTTATTTTATTTAATTAGAAATCAGGCATCCCTTTGAAGTAAATATAAGCCTTGTACATTATAGGCAAGGTATTATAATAAGGAACTCAAAGGTTTTTGAGAGAAATGTGAATATGACTAAGTGTAGGATTGTAGTGAATGGCGATAGCTTGAAACAGGTGGAAGAATTTGTATATCTGGGAAGCATGTTCACTAGTGATGGAAATATGGATAAGGACATTGAAAAGAGGGTTAGTGCCGGTAACAGAATTAATGGTGCCTTAAAGTCGGTAAAATCGAAAAAGTGCTTATCAAAAGAGGCTAAATTGGCAGTGCATAATGGAGTTCTGGTACCAACCCTTATGTATGGAAGCGAAGTATGAAGTTGTAAAAATAAGGATGAAAGTAGATTGAATGCAGTTGAAATGCGATCTCTCAGGCGAATGTGTGGTAAAACTATGTATGATAATAATAATGTTGAAATTAGAGCAGAATGCAAGGCTGAGATAAGCATTAACGACTTATATCAAATACCATAGATATCCCAACAGAGACAGAGAAACTCTGGAAACGAATGTGAATTATCTAGGTGGTTACAGGGCTTATGACCTGTCGTGGTTGGGATCAAATTTCGGAACATCTATTAGTATGATTTATCACAAGCCGTTTCACTTTAATGAGATTTTTCTTACCTACACCAAAAAAGTTGATAGCCAAATGCTTAAGAATTTTCTCAACAGATGACACTAGTAGTGATGTACATATTTAGTGTGTCTTTTGACAGACTACAGTTTTCTGAACTGACCAACTGCACAAGAAACTTAACAGTTTTCGGTCCCGTATAAAGTGCCATCTAAACGTGGCTTAACGTAACATTTCTTATAACGTGTTTTATTTACCATAGAGTACTCGTTAGTACTGCTCATTATTTTCAGAAACTATTATTATTGTGCTTATTGCAAAATTCAATAAGGTTAGCTTATTAAAAAAAAAACAACCATGGTAATGGTACGTTTGCGGAGTTAAAGAGAAAGTACAAAGTAATAAGAAAATCGTTTACACGCTTCGAACAAGAACTCACTAGAAGGGGCGTTTTCCATACAAATTTTCTAAAAAATATACGCTTTATTATCAAATTCCACCGTCTTACGATTCCAGCACTCAGGCCAATACACGAAACGTGTGACGTAAATGTCTAGTGATGGCGTAGATGCCTATTGATGACGTAGTGAGTGACGTAGTGGGTAACTAGACACCTCAGACACGGTAGTATTTTTTTAAGTATTGAATGTCACTTCTCTGAAATTCTTGTTTGAAGGTAGTTTATGGTTATGGTGAGCTATACCTATAAACGTAGTAATTAGACTGTTAAGGTATATAGCGTTTGGACAGGATAATCTAACAGTTTTCATTAAACAAGTTATTACACTAAACTATTTTAAAACGTATCAATGTATTACAATGAAAGTCCCACCCTTTCCCTAGACTGCTTTAAAGACTATTGAGTCTTTTTTCAGTCCAGCCAACTCTACCGATTTTTTCAACAAGCTAAACCGCGATTTTAAGATTGTTAGTGTGATAAAAATACGGATGAATTTACGATTATGTACGCGAACAAATGCTTTCATTGTACCCCTACCACTGTCTCGGATTATGTATTATAATTGTCATTGTTTCCATCATTGAGTCGGCCCAAATTAAGAGTAGTAGGGTATGTTAGTTTCTACCCCGATCATTATTTTATTAGTAATTACAACCACCCGTGTGAAGACCGGTATCCCGCCTCGCCAGGCCCCCCATCCCAGACATCCAATCCATGTATTGTTCATTATCATCATCATACCATATCCGTTTCCCTATGTGGAGCAAATGGAATCCACAAACTGCCTCCAGGCCAAGCGATCGGCCGCCAGCTCATGTGCATCCACCCAATTCAAGTTCACGTCCCGCAGCTCTGACGCAAACTGCCGACGAATTCTCAACAGTGGACGCGTCAACAATGCATTGTTAGTGGAATTAAATGGTTTACTTGCCGAGTACTTAAATCGCAGTTAGAGAGTTTAAATTAAAATTTGCATGCCTGTACCGTTACTTTATCTATAGGTAGCTGTCTAGTTACGGGATAACTGTCTAATTACTGTAACATCTACCCTACTGGAATTTTCATAATTACACTAAATTTTTACAAATTCTGTATTCAAACTAGTTACATAAATGTGTATCAAATTATTTATATCGTGCTAAAAGCGTCAATAAAACTTCGCATTTCCACAATTTCTATCAAAAACCAGGCCGTTCAGGTTTGGTTACATTTCAAAAGGCAAAAAAATAGATCGCGACTTCCGTTTAGGATTATATTCGAAATTCGAACTGTCATAGGAACAATATGGCGGGCTATTTCTCGACTTCCTGCCAATCTTCTGGAAGCTTTATAATTACTGCTTGTTTTTTCCTGGAACAGCTTTTGGAACATAAAAAAAACAGCAAAAAAATTTATGGAGCTTTTTTATGGTCTATTTATATCAGCCAACGTATAAAAAATATGTAATTTGTATGTAGTCATTGGGTTATTAAAGTTTTTTTTGTAATTCTTAAATAGGTATGTAACATGAAATATTGATTTACTTATATGTGATTTCAATATTAATATTTCATGATAACTGATCGTGATCAACTTACCTTCGTGAAATAAAATAATCGAGATATATTGCACATGGTGTACCCAATGCAGTGCCCTATGCACCATTGGGTGCGGATAAGGGAAAAAAGTAGTTTTATAATTTATTTAAACGAAAGATTATCAAATTTAAGCGTTAGTGCCCAATATATGAAATATTTTATGTGAATATTTTTTTAAAACTGCAATAATTACTTCATATTGAACCCGCCGGGAATTGAATCTGCAACTTCATGCATGGTACCCTAAAGCTCTATCCACTAAACAAAGTCGCGGACGAAATTTAAATGTAACCAAAATTGAAGTATTTGAATACGTAAATTGTACGATTCCAAATGCTTTTGAAAATTCAATAATAAAAAATCATACAGTGAAGAGTCGAAACATATTAGTTCGTTTAAAAACTTGAAACAACATAAAAGAAACAACACTAATTGGTATAAAAATTATGATTGAACCTATTTATATTCAAATTTAAGCATACAGGTAAAAAAAAATGTTTAACCTAGAGTTTTTCTCTTATTTGTGTTTTTTACTTTGAAAAACGAAATAATAATAATAAAAAGCAACACAAAAACAATATAAAGTTTTCATATGGTTTTCAGAATGGCAGAGTTTATTTTTATGTGGCCTTATTATGATAGAACGTTTCTGTAAAGTGGTCTAATTC
The DNA here is from genome assembly GCA_022494985.1 of Micrasema minimum. Lineage (NCBI taxonomy): Eukaryota > Metazoa > Arthropoda > Insecta > Trichoptera > Brachycentridae > Micrasema > Micrasema minimum. Next base: position 35,047 of record JAGVSP010003350.1, on the reverse strand, counting down.
TATACCGTAGAGGCACTAAGTCCAAAATTTATTTTAATGATAAATACACCAAAAGTGCACTCAAAAAGGTTTCAGAGTGCTTTTATTGTTATTATTATTAATTATTTTTATTTATTGCAAACACATACTTTAAATAAAAATAGTAAATAGGTACTTGGGTTTTTTAAAAAAGTATTCTGCAATGAAATGTATCTCATTTAAGTTCAAATAAATATTTTCAGAACATGTTTATTTTCGCATTCAGTTTGGATAAATTTTCAGTCTCCAGCCTTTGTTTCAATAAAAAAAGGGGAATCAATTACTTTGTGATATCTGAGTTTTTAAATACAGTTTTTTTTACTGAATACGAAACATTCAATGTAATTATAAGAAAAATTATTATGTATGGATTTTTTAAATGCATTTTTTATGTATGTTACTTTTAAGAAATTAAAATCCAAATACCACAGCGGAGTCCATAAATTATTTTCATCAAACCTGTGCGCAGAAAACGCCTAGTAAACGGACGGTTACATTATTGAGTCTGGACAGGAGCTTAAAGCGTCATGGCACGTTAAATAAGATACTTATTTTGATATTTTAAACGACGTTAAAATTAAGATAAGCTTTTAACTATTTTAAACGCGTCGTCGGAATTAAGATACACAACATGCTTTAATAATATTTAAGTTTATGACCATCAGAACATTTAGACAAGTTACGCCATATGCCAAGTTTTTAATAGTCCTGTCAATATGAATATGTTTGCATGTAGCAGGTTGGATTTTTAAATATTATATTTATATTTTTAACAACAACATTTTGAATGAATGCCTGAATAATACCAGCATGGGTATAATCCAGTAATTTGTCTACAAGTATTTGTATTCATTCAAAATGTTGTTGTTAAAAATATTTACTGGTAAAAAAAAAAAGCAAATAAAAATTGGAGAGACATCTTCAGGCGTCTTCTAGGTAAGTAATCAAGTTCGGATGAAACCTTACCTACACCAATAAAGTTAGATTGCCCAAAATAAATGCTTAACTATATTCTCAACAGATGTCACTATAGGGAAAGAATATTAAAAATATTTAAAATCTGTCGGAAACACAACTCGCATGTGGATTCTTCTGCACAAACTCAGCATATATACAAGTTAATGGCAGGTCATAAGCCCTGTAAAACGCATAGATAACCCACATTCGTTTCCAGAGTTTCTCTGTCTCTGTTGAGATATCAATAATATCTATATTTTTGTATTTTTCTATGAACCTTAGAGGCTTACACTCATCACCTCAAGGATTGCTTGGATAACATTATTGATAATTACCCCCGATTTCTAATTATGATTAATCAGACAACAAAGCAATATGATTAAATTTTAAGGGTGAACGAAAAATAGAGAACTGATGATTTGTACAATTATTAATTTAATTGAAATTTATTTATTTACTAACAAAAAATATTACAAAATGGTTTGATAAATTTAAATAAATGTTTAAAAAAAAATAGTATAGAGAGAAAATATTGAATATTTAAAATTTCCCCGAATTGCGATTTTCTAGGTATCGTTTTATACACTTATACATACAACTGGAGATTTATTGTTTATAATAATTTATTATGAGGTGTCCTTCGATGTAAATATTAATTATCACCATAAGATCACTTTTTGGTTTAGCGTAAAATAGCAAATTTAATCTTACTCCAATAAAAATACGAAATCACCAATAATGCTTAGTAAAATAGCAACACTATTGTTGGCGGCCTCCGTAGCGTAATGGCTAAGACCCTGGACCTATGATACGGAGGTTCCGGGTTCGATACCCGGTGAGACCACAAAAATCAAAACGGATTTTTTCTCAAGCCTGGGTGTTTGTGACGTTGTAACTTTCTGTAATTGTAATCTTGGCCTGTTTATGTGTCTAAAAAAATATAAATAAAATAAAAACCAATTAACAAAAGTTTCTTATGTTAAATCTAAAACGATTTCAAATTCCACAGATGTTCCTCTCCCTATTCTTAAAAACTGTAACTAATAAGCCAATATTGTATAAAATAAGATGTAAATGTTTCAACGCCACAGTTTGATAATGCCCTTACAAGGCGAAACAATTGTCACTAACTTGATAATTAAATCACGTAGAACCAAAAAAATCGTTTTTTGATTTTAACATAAGATATCATGGAGTTCTACAAAATAAATGCCATATTAATCAATACAAAAGTTTCTTTAATGCAATCTTAAACCTTGTATTTACTCGACTACGTATGCATCAAGTTTTTTAAGTAAAGAGGAACATCCGTTTTGAAAGCACATTTTTAAGCAACTAAATTAGTTTTATCACCGAATAACCGGTAGAATTATTTTTAAAATTTATTAATCTTGTAAGCGGCATTTATTATTTCGGATCACTGATTTATTCAGACGTGTGATAATTATATTAGTCGTTTTTTTTAAAAAACGTGTTCATTGAATATTTAAAAATTATCTATGTCTTCTTGTCCGCCTCGTGGTGGAGCGGTAGCGCGTTGGACTGCCATGAATGAGGTCGCGGGTTCGATATGAAATACTTATTAAAAAATATTTCATAATATGTGTTCCTCGGATTGGCACTGAAGCGCAATATTGATCAAATTGTCTTCATGCAACAATTGATCAAAATTCACAGCACTTGATGCAGGTACCAATGCAGTGCCCTATGCACCATTGGGTGCGGATAAAGGAGTAGTAGTATATAGCAGTTTTTTTTTAAGAAACGTGTTGCTTGAATATTTATTAACAACATTTTGAGTGTGTCCAAATACTTGTAGACAAAAACTGGATCACTGGAAGTGGCCACTTAACCCAGCCAATGACAGGTCATAAGCCCTGTAAACGCCTAGATATCCATATTCCCTTCTCGTCTCTGTTGAGATGTCAAATTGAATTTTTATTAATTTATTCGCTGTTTTTTTGTAGTTATGTAAAATAAGTTAGTGTCAAATTAGATACTAATATTACTTCTTTCCCTTATACGCACCCAATGGTGTATAAGGCACCGCATTTGTACACCAAGCGTGATTCTTGAAGCCTAGATGATCAGTCTTACGCTTCAATGCCAGTTCAAAGTATCAAATATGAATTTTTTAATGCGAAAAACCACATTAAAATAATATTTCCCATTGATCCCGTCGGGAATCGAACCCCCGACTTAATAAATGATAGCCCAACGCTCTACTACAATACACCACGAGGCTGACACGTAACAACTAAGTACAGATTGTTTATTTTTTACTTTAAAAAAATGGATATTTATTTTTTAAAAAAGGAAAGTGATATCCACAGAACGACAAAAAGCTTTCGGTACTGTAAACGCCAGATAAACTTGCACATTCCCCACATTAACGTTAAATTAGTATGGATTTCGCGGGTTCGATTCCCGTAGGGGGCAACATAAAATATTTATTTACATGTGATGTTCAAATTAATATTTCATGGGTGACACCTTGGACTGGTACTGAAGCGTATGACTGATAATCTTACCTTCATGTAGTAAAATGATCAAGATACACGGCACTTGGTGAACCGATGCAGTGCCCTATGGAACGAATAAGGGAAAGTAGTAGTATTAGTAGTGTGGATTACGAATGTCTATTCGTCTCAGTTGTATTTTTTTATTTTAGCGCAAAATAGTAATTGTTATTATTTAAAAAACGAATTATTTTTTTTTTGTTTTTTCACAGAACAGTAATAATTGTACATTCTGGCAGTACACAAATCGATATAATTTAGAAGACCTTCGTTAAAAAACTTAATTTTCTATTATTTCAAATTTTAAGGCAAACCTATATTTTCATAAACAATAAATAAAACTGATTTCTACTACTACTTCTCCCTTATCCTCATCCAATGGTGCATAGGTATTGGTACACCAGGTGCAGTGAATCTTGATTATTTTTTTACATGACGGCAAGACGATCAATCTTACGCTTCAGCGCCAGTTCAAGGTATAACATATCTAGTAAGGCATGTTACAATCAAACACCCGTAGAGTAAATAATAAATGCAAATGAAATATTAGATCGGTTATTAATATTTTCTTACTCATATTTAGCTTTGAAATGTTTATTTTATTTATTTATATTTTAATGTTATGACACTATTACACAGAGCTATGAGGTTTAATAAATTGGCATTAATATTTAAAGGCAATTTGTTATTATTATGGATAATTTATATAGCGCCGTTTTCGTTTAAACAACCTCAAATTTCTGAGGACATTAAGAGTGAAGAAACAAGTATTTGAAAATAAATAAAATGAAATGATTGTTAAATGCTGTAGTTTTTGTTCTGAATTACTTGTCCATAGTAGGTATAATAAATTGTATCTTTGGATTACATGTGTAATAAGGTAAGTATATAAAATAAGATAAACAAACAATAAAAGTTATAAACCATAAATATAAAACGCTGTTAAAAATATTTGGAGTAATTTAGCAAAGTTTTGACCATCACAAAAATTTTATGAAGTTTTTTAAAAGCTAACTTACTAGTACTTTAAGAAGGAATTCAAGAATTAAGTATGTAAGAACTACGGGACGTGGATCTGGCTTTGGAAGACGCACGTAAACCGGCGGACGCCGACGATCGCTTAGCTTGGAGGTAGATTGTCCAATCCATATGCTCCACATAGAGAGCGGATATGAAATGATGATTTAGTTGATGTATGACGTAAAATTAAAAATAATTTTTTACTTTTTACGAATTTTAAAGACTTATTTTTTTTTTTTAGAAAAGTTTTATCGTTTTGATTAAAAGCAATTTTTTAAAATTAAGTATAAGTAATTGGCATTTATGTAAACAATAAAAATTTTATCTCCATTACAGTTTTTGTAAAACAAAAGTAAAATATTTCAAAATATATAAATATTTGATCACTAATATGGAATGGAATAGAAAAGTAAAAAAAAAAAAATCGGTTGTAAATGTGTAAATTAAAATAATTACACTATTTTTAGATTCTTAATAACAATAATCACTAATTTCAATCACTTAACACTGACATATATATATTTTTTAAATCTGTACACTTTGGATTAAACCCTCAAAAGATTTTCGTTATTTTGCGATGTTTGCGGGAAACCTGTTTTTAAATATGCTCACAAAAAAATTATCAGTTAAAAAATATATTCTGTTTTGATCGACTATGATGTAAGGTGTAAGACATTAATGTTCTTTGTGTGTAATCGCAGCCCTGGGAAGGGATCACCAACATGTAATATAGGTATCGTAGATACATGTCGGTACAAAGTCAATACAAGTGTTTATTGGCTTTGTATCTTACAAAAATAAGCAATTAAAATAAATTAATTGAACAAATATGATGCTTTCCTTTCCATGTATGATATATATTTATTTAAAAAATTAGCCTTTTTTTTTATTTTCAAAAGTTCTTTATTTATACTTCAGTAAAAAATATGTTTTATAAAATGATTTTTAGATGCGATTGATGTAACCAAATAAATTAAATATATTTTTTTAAACTATATTTTAAGAAGCTGCTCTATTTTAATAAACAAGCGATGTGAATATTATACAGCGGAGTGCACCTAAAACAGGTTTGAGTTCGAATCCCGACACAGGCAATATTTGAACAATATTTTCCACTTCGATGTGTGAAACTAGACACTTTAATTTCACAATTATTTACGATCAAGATAACAGTGTATCAAATTTCCTAAACTTGATAGTTTGGTGTTGATTATTAAATAACATTGTATTAATGTACTTACCAACAGCTCGTGTCAAGATGCCCAGATCCCCCAGCCAGAAATCGGCAGAGTTCAGAAAGAACTGGGAGTGCGGCTTGGAGTAGCGGGCGCCGCATTCAACAGTATGAAAGCTGTCTGGAGATCGGATGTTTACTCGGTTAAAACAAAATGCCGCATTTATAACTCCTGCATCACTCCTGTTCTCCTCTATGGCTGCGAATCGTGGCACCTAACCAGGGCCCAAGATAGCAGACTTCCGAGTTTTGAGAATAGGTGTCTTGTAAGAATTTTAGGTGTGCGGTGGTTTGTAAGGAACACAGAGGTGAGGCAACGGACACAACAACATATGCTCCACATAGGGAGCGGATATGGTATGATGATACTTACCAACTTAGCAGAATAAAAGCCTTTTGTCTTTTTTTTCTTACCTGAAACAATAAAAAAAACAATTTTATATTTTGATGTTTTTATCTACACCTATTATGTGACACTAGAAAAATAGTTTCAGTCTTATCTAAACACCGTCTCAAGAGTCTCATCTCGTTTTAACCGTCTCATCTCGTTACAACAGTCTCGTCTCATCTCAACTCAGAAGTCTCATCTCGTTTCAACAGTCTCATCTCATCTCAACAGGCTCATCTCGTCTCAACAGTCTCATCTCGTCTCAACAGTCTCATCTCAACTCAGAAGTCTCATCTCGTTTCAACAGTCTCATCTCATCTCAACTCAGAAGTCTCATCTCGTCTCAAAAGTCTCATCTCATCTCAACAGGCTCATCTCGTCTCAACAGTCTCATCTCATCTCAACAGGCTCATCTCGTCTCAACAGTCTCATCTCGTCTCAACAGTCTCATCTCAACTCAGAAGTCTCATCTCGTTTCAACAGTCTCATCTCATCTCAACTCAGAAGTCTCATCTCGTCTCAAAAGTCTCATCTCATCTCAACAGGCTCATCTCTTTTCAACAGTCTCATCTCATCTCAACAGTCTCATCTCATCTCAACTCAGAAGTCTCATCTCGTCTCAAAAGTCTCATCTCATCTCAACAGGCTCATCTCGTCTCAACAGTCTCATCTCATCTCAACAGGCTCATCTCGTCTCAACAGTCTCATCTCGTCTCAACAGTCTCATCTCAACTCAGAAGTCTCATCTCGTTTCAACAGTCTCATCTCATCTCAACTCAGAAGTCTCATCTCGTCTCAACTCAGAAGTCTCATCTCGTCTCAAAAGTCTCATCTCATCTCAACAGGCTCATCTCTTTTCAACAGTCTCATCTCATCTCAACAGTCTCATCTCATCTCAACTCAGAAGTCTCATCTCGTCTCAAAAGTCTCATCTCATCTCAACAGGCTCATCTCGTCTCAACAGTCTCATCTCGTCTCAACAGTCTCATCTCAACTCAGAAGTCTAATCTCATCTCAACAGGCTCATCTCATCTCAACACTCTCATCTCGTCTCAACAGTCTCATCTCATTTCAACAGCCTCACCTAAAAACACAAGATTAAATTGGCAGTTCACAATGGAGTTCTAGTAATCAACCCATATGTATGGAAGCGAAGCATGGTATTGGAAAAAAGGACGAAAGCAAACTGGACGCTGTTGAAATGCGATCTCCCAAGTGAATGTGTCGGAAAATTGAATGATAGGTGCACTAATCTCCAAATTAGAGCAGAATGCAAGGAACAATTAACAAAATTAAGAAAGGTCTTTTACGGTTGTTTGAATTGAATAATTGATAATAATCAATAATCTTAACCTGTACCGTAAAATCCAGGGAGAAAATAGAGGACTACGTTTTTATGAAGAAATGGAGCAGGCCACGTGACCACGCTTCCTTTTGCTATTTTTTCTCTTAAATAATTTGATGTGTAATCTAGTTTTATTGTTCATTTTATCAACTTAGGGCCCGTTTTATAACCAACAAAAAAAACGTTCGTAAATGTTTGAACCTTTAAGCATTGATGTACTAATTTGTGTTTAATATTTTTTTAAATACGAATCGTTATCCATAAGTCACGTCCATATTTCTATGTTTTATTTGTAATTTGTTTATGATAATCGTAAATCTGATCTGTCGAAACATGATAAATATACGTCGATATGATAATTTAAAAACTGAATATTTCAGTATTGACTACATTGTTACTACCTTTCATAGTTGTTTAAAACTAAGAGTTAGACATTTCTTCATTTTATATCACAGTTTTATATATATCGGAAATTCGCAATGCAGAGAACAGAAAACTTAGACAGTCGACTTCAAGATCCGCACTCGATTCAGCCAGAGAAACTCATCATCTCAAGCAGATTCAAAGTTCCCTTTGGTTCACAAGATGTATCCCGCCTGGAAAGCTAAATTCCACATTCCGAAGCTCCATCCCCAACTCCCTCAAGACTCGAGTGTTCAATCAATGCATTCTGCCCGTCCTTACTTATGGCGCGGAAACAATGACTCTGACCAAGCAATCCTCCCATAAGTTGCAAGTTGCACAGAGGAGCATGGAGAGGATTATGCTTGGAATAACATTAAGAGACCGAAAAAGGAACGATTGGATCCGACGCCAGACAAAGGTCTGCGACGTGGTGGAGCGAATTGCTTGGTTGAAGTGGAAATGGGCCAGTCACATAGCCAGAATGACGGACGACAGATGGACGAAACGCGTTCTGGTGTGGAGTCCGAGAAATCAGAAGCCTCAAGGACGTCCACCGATGAGATGGGTGGACAACATCAAGAAGTCTGCTGGAAGACAGTGGATGGGGGCGGCAGGGGGAGGCCTATGTCCAGCAATGGACCTCAACGGGCTGAAATGATGATGATGATCCCGCCTGATCCCAACACAATATATGAATAATCAAATAAGGACAGTCAATGATAGAAAATCCACTTGAATGAGATGTAAACCTCGTTCATCATAAGAAAGTTAAAAAATAAATGTAGCTCCCATTTAAAAAAAAAAACCTGAGAAAAACTTTGTGAACCCCGACGAAATCCAAACACCAAGTTTGGCAATCGTGCTTTTGCAGTAGCTGGCCCCTTCTGGAATCGATTGCCTTCACACCCCCGGACCATTAAAAGCCCTAGTCAGTTTGATCTCAATTTAAAATGCTTTCTTTTTAAAATCTCACATATAAATTCCCAGAATGCGCAATTGCCCTACGCTGCCGTAGTTCTTGTATGTAATGAACCATTTCATAAATTTTGCAGGAGACGTTTTATTTTTGTTTTTACAGGTGAATCCTAAGTGATTCGCGATTTTGGTAATTTTGATTCGCATACATTATGTCATAATATATACGAAACGAAATTACCTAAGTCGTGAATCATTAAGGATCTATATGTAAAAACAAAAATAAAGCGTCGCCTGCAATATTTACGAAATGGTTCATTGAACATTAAAGAACTAGGGCAGCGCCTAGTCTGCTATAGTTACAGGTAATATAGTTTAATGCTAGGAGCTTTGGTTAACTACTACTACTTCTACTTTTCCATATCCGCACCCAATGGTGCATAGGGCACTGCATCGGTACACCAAGGTTAGGTTAAACAGTATCCCTAATTTATTGAAATGCGCCTTTGAGGTAATTTTTAAGTTAGATTGTTATTATTTCAAATAAATTCTAATTGGATCAATCCAATATGGCCGCTGTATTTGACATTTCGACGAAAAACGGATAGTTAGGAAAAGTAACCCCTCAAATAGTACCAGTAGCTGGTAAGGGTATATTACTTTACCAGCGTTTTATAAAACGAAAAATAATTTTTTAACCCAAAAATTGTATAAAGATTGACCAACGCATGTTTATAAAACCGGCCCTTACTCGACTGTCGGCCGATTCCGAGAAAAAATGGTTCCACAGATTCGACACCAAAACAATCAAAACCGATCTCCATTCTGAATGGATATCAGTTGAAATTAAATCTTTATCTATAATATGTTTGTGTTCTGATTGGACGAGATTTCTATGTATTATAGAAACCGCCAACCGTCAAATGCCGAAACCGAAATGCCTTGAATGTGCAACAATCATGATTTATTTATTATTTTTATTTATTCCTTTCTTTGTTATATTTTATTGACTAACTATAAGGGGCGTTTCAATACAAATTTTCTAAAAATATACGCTTCCTAGGGTTAATTTTATAACCACTTATTATCAAATTCCATCGTCTAAAGTCTCCAGCATACTCACACTTAGATACGTGTGACGCAGATGTCAAGTAATGACGAAGATGCCTAGTGATGACGTAGTGAGTTACGTAATGGGTCACTACGATAGTATTTTTCATGAATGGAATGTCGTTTCTCTGAAATTTGTTTCGAAGTGATAATTTTACTCTGTTATTTTAAGTTATAATTTTATTTTTTTATATGAACGTTAGAGACTTGCGCCCACCACCTCAAGGTTTCGAATAAAAAAAAATATATTAATTATTATACTACATACATAATTTACTACAGTATAATATATTTATATTTATCGTAAAATCTTAGAACTTTAAGTTTAATAATTTTTTGAAAAGTTTTAAAGTCAAATTTGCCAGCCTTGCGGTGTACCTAGTGGTAAGCGCATTGCTCCCTCATGCATGAGGGTGCATATTCGATTTTCGTCAATATTTGTAACAACTAACTTACTAACATCACGCTATTTCCCCGTAGGGGTAGGCAAAGAGGATAGAACGCCATACCACTCTGTCCTGACATACTTCCTTTGCTTCCTCTACATTCATACATCTTTTCATGCACATACGCCGATTATTCCGACTTTTCACATGTCCACTTTCAAGTACTTGTCGTACTTGATCATGCCATATCTTTCTCGGCCTTCCTCGGCTTCTATATCCAGGCACACACTTGCATTTAAACTTCTTTTGGCCGTTCTTTTCTCATCACTCATTCGCTCCACATGACCAAACCATCGTAAAAGCCCATTCTTAATTTTGTCGATAATTCTTATGTAATATTTGTTAATATTTTTAAAAATATAATTGTTTCCTTGGAACTGCGTAGGGCTGATCATATCTTGCCTACACGTAACGAATGATGACGATTCAATGCTGTGCCCATGCACCATAGGGTCGGCTTTTATCAGGATAAGAGAAAGCAGTAGTTTCTTCTATTTTTCCTAATTTTATGTGAAACATTACAATTTTGCATTTAGTGGACAAATTTTCCCGCTAGAATCAAAACTGTGCTCTTTGTAGTTGCAACACGATAGTAAATGATTGCATTAACAACTTAATTTGAACTGGGTTTTCCGGGATATTACTGCAAAACAACCTATCTGCAAAAAAGTAATTTTCCAGCGACCTGTAAAAGCATTCACATAAAAATAAAGCGACTTTTCGACTTTTATAAAACGTGGAGTAACAAAACTCGTAGTACAACCCGAAAACTGGTGAATCTACATCATATTTGGAGTCAAATCTGTTATATGACTTTTAAATCTGAACTTAAAATAATTCATTTTTTCCTTTCTTAAAAGCTGTATCGCAGATTAAGTGAAAATGCACAAATTCTTATTTAAATGCTCTTTTTTTATTTTGTTTTCTTTATATATAGTATCAATGTGACCAATTACATGATATTTAATAATAATTTGCTACTACTTACTCAATTTTTATTGAAAACTATGGGTTAAATAAAAAAAAAACTACTAAATAGACTCCAAATACTATGTAGATTTTAAAAATCTTCTTTTGAAATTAAAAAAAAAAAAATTATAATAATAATAAAAGACATTAAAAGAAAACAGAAGTAGACCAATAAGAGGTTCTCACAGGTAGCAACAAAAATAGTCAAAAAAGAAAGAAAAATATTATATAAAAAACTACTACAAACAAATTACATGTACATAAAATAAAGTTTAAAGGTAGAAAAGAAAGAAAAAAAAATGCCAGCTCAACAAAACGTGACCAACAAAGTGTGACTTCACTCGGAAAGCAAACGCCGCACATCACCATGGTTATTCTCAAATAAATCTATGTTCAATGTTTTAGATATTTTATTAAAGTTATTGGAGGTTGTGATGGTTTCCCATTTGTAATCGAGTCTGGTTATACCACTTATAGGTCCGTCATGAAGCAAACAATCATTTAAAAATAAATTCGTATATATGGCGAGCCTCCAATAACTTTAATAAAATATCTAAAACATTGAACATAGATTTATTTGAGAATAAACCATGGTGTGATGTGCGGCGTTTGCTTTCCGAGTGAAGTCACACTTTGTTGGTCACGTTTTGTTGAGTTGGCATTTTTTTCTTTCTTTTCTACCTTTAAACTTTATTTTATGTACATGTAATTTGTTTGTAGTGGTCTTATGATAATATTTTTCTTTCTTTTTTGCATATTTTTGTTGCTACCTGTGAGAACCTCTAATTGGTCTACTTTTTTTTTTCTTTTAATGTCTATTATAATGATTGACACACTTTTGTTGGTCACGTTGACTGTTGGTTTTTCTATAAATACATAAATAAATAAATAAAAGCATCAGTGCAATCCGTTTGGGAATCTGATTTAATGTTTGGGTTTTTAAAAAAAAAAAGTAGGTACCTATGTTAGCTAATTAATTTTTTTTTAATGTGTAAAAAAATGACAACAAAATCTGTCTTAAGAGTGAAAAAAATACAGGATGAGCTAAATTTAGTTAACACATTGATAAAGTAAAGTATCGTAAAAGAAGAAAGCAAAAAAAAAGGCCAGAAAATCCCATATAAATGATATCTTTCTCTTTATGGGCAATTCATCAAGTCAGGTTCCCCGACTTAGGATGGCTTATTTAAATAGAACTCCATAAACATTTAGGTGCTTTATTCTGTAGTGAAAAGAGGACAATTTTATCATGATTTCTTCAAGTAATTAAAAGGCCCAGGGAAATTGCGTTAATTAAAAAATGGGGTAAATTAGCTTTTCTTTATTTTCTTTCAAATGACGAAATGTGAAATTAATTTATATTGTTGATGATTATTTTTAAATAAAGTACACATGTCGAAATAAGAGCAGAGTGCAAGGCTGAGATAAGCATTATCGACAAAATTAAGTAGGGGCTTTTACGATGGTTCGGTCATGTGGAGCCGAATGAGTAATGAAAGAACGGCTAAAAGAAGTTTAAATGTAAGTGTGCCTGGGTGTAGAAGCCGAGGAAGGCCGAGAAAGACATGGCATGACCAAGAACAACAAGCGCTTGAAAGTGGACATGTGAAAAGTCGGAATAATCGGCGTATGTGCATGAGAAGATGTATGAATGTAGAGGAAGCAGAGTATGTCAGGACAGAGTGGTAAGGCGTTCTATCGTTAGTTATTTAGTTAGTTAGATGTTCCTAACAGAATGAATTTCTTAAAAAAAATTTTTTTTTTCAATATTTAGGTTATTTTATTCAATATGATTTTTCTCAAGCCCGTGTTTTTGTGGTGATATTTTTTCTCCCTTTTAATCAGGCTACTTTATTAAGGACGGCGCAGGATCGCGAGGAGTGGAGGCGGCAGAGGGAGGACTATGTCCAGCAGTGGACCTTCAACGGCTGAAATTATGATAAATTGGACTAGGAGGTGAAAAGTTGAGGTGAAAAAAAATAAATATTACTTTTGTGATATTTACTTAAACATAATAAATATAAAATAAAATGAATGTTAAAGTTAATGTTACGATAATTACTTCAGATGAAAAGCTTTATTATCATTGTTACGTTAAATTAATCAATAGTAATGAAGCGTTACAAATAACTGAAAAAAATTATATAAATAAAACATGCTATAATTATTATATAATAAAACTAAAAAACTAACTAACTATCACGCCATTTCCCGAAGGGGTAGGCAGAGAATATAGAACGCCACACCACTCTGTCCTGGTATACTTCTCTTGCTTCCTCCACATTCATACATCTTCTCAACATATAATAATTACCAATAACATGAAAAGTGCATAAAACGAAAAAATTATTAAATTAGAGCATGGATAAAATCAATGTATTAAAACATAATTTAAATAATGTAGACATAATTCAATCGCAATGTGAAAAAAATACATAAATATTCTGAATTTATAACTTATTGATACAATATTAAATTAATCAAACGAACGTATAACCGTTTATTTAAGAACAGGAGGCTACAAAAATATTAGAATATTTGCACGTAAAATAAATGTTTATAGAATTTAAAATAAATGTCTAGTTAGGTTAGTCCAGTCATGGGCAAAAGTACGGCCCGCGGGCAGGATTGGTCCTTCAGGGTAGTCAATCAGGCCCGCGACATTGTTTTGAATAACCCTACCACAATTTACCAATTGAACAAAATGTATTTTCTGCGTAGATAAAATGGAAAACTTAACTTTTAGAAGCTCAGTCACAGTTTCATCTGTCACATACGCCTTTAAACTCTTCTAAAGAATAATCTATTTTGTTACTTTTTTTACCATTGTAGCATATATATATATATATATATTTAATATTATGTTTTATGTAAAAATTAAGAAGATGCTAAATTGGCAGTTCATAATGGAGTTCTGGTACCGACCCATATGTATGGTAGTGAAGCGTGGTGTTGGAAAAAGAAGGATGAAAGTAGATTGAATGCAGTTGAAATGCGATCTCTCAGGCGAATGTGTGGTAAGACTATGTATGATAGGTGAACAAATGTAGAAATTAGAGCAGAGTACAAGGCTGAGATAAGCATTATCGACAAAATTAAGAAAGGTCTTTTACGATGGTTCGGTCATGTAGAGCAAATAGATGATGAAAAAACGGCTAAAAAATGATGTGACGGTGCCTGGATGTGGAAGGCCGAGAAAGACATGGCATGATCAAGTAAAACAAGTGCTTAAAAGTGGGCATGTAAGAAGTCGGAATAATCGACGTGCGTGCATGAGAAGATGTATGAATGTGGAGGAAGCAATAGAAGTGTGCCAGGACAGAGTGGTGTGGCGTTCTATCCTCTCTGCCTACCCGATCGGGGAAATGACGTGATGGTTAGTTAGTTAGTTAGTTAGTGTACAAATTAAAAAATAAAGTACCTATTTCACTTGTAAAAAAATATTTTTTTAAAAAAAATTTCCGGCCCGCCCAGATAATTTTTAATTTTATCTGGGCCTTTCCTTAAAAAGTTTGCCCATCTCTGAGTTAGTCAGTTAGTCTGCCTCGTAGCACAGTGGTAGTGCATTTGGCTACCATGCACGAGATTCCCATAGGGGGTTAACATTAAATTATTGCACATTAATCGCTCAAAAGATCAATTGATTTAAAAAAACAGCACTTTTATGTGCGCATATAGTTAACTGTATTTTTATCATCCTGTATAATTGCAAGATGTATGGACCGTTATTAGACCATAAATTTAGATTTTATTTGGAGCTATAATAAAACATTTTTATCGCATTACACTATCAAAATATGAAAGATTAACTGGCAGTCACCTTGTTTGCATTAAATAGATTAAAAACATACATTATTTATTGTTATTGTTTAGTTCACGATCCGCATATATTTTTTGTTAGAATCATTGTTAAACAGTCGAAAAACCTCAAATATAAAAAAACTACTACTACTCTCCCTTATCCGCAACCAGTGGTGCATTGGGCATATACCCAAGTGCAGTGAATCTTGATCATTTGTTACATGATAGCAAGATGGTCAGTCTTACGCTTCAAGGCCAGTCCAAGGTATCATATATAAATATTTTACTAGGCATCGGGTTCTCGGCGTCCCTGACGTCCACTGCTGATGATTCGCCGGCGGTTTGCGTCAGAGCTGCGGGACGTGGATTTGACTTGGGAGGATGCACGGGAGATGGCGGCCGATCGCTTGGCCTGGAGGCAGTTTGTGGAATCCATATGCTCCACATACGTATGATGATGATAATGATGATTCCTTATATTTTATAGCATAATCGCAGCCACGCAAATTAAGATATTAAATTAAGCAATGTATTTCTTCGGTAAATGTATAGTTGCTAGACTATTTTTTATTTACTCCCCTAATAATAAATATCAGATAAAGCCACAGCGAAACGTGGCGGCGTTCAGCTAGTAATCCATAATATTATTAGCGTAAAAATGATAGTGTACATCATTGATGTCTGCGGAAAAAATAATCTCCCTAGATTTCTCTACTACTTACCTACTTACAATCATGCCATATTTTTTGCACTTTAGTTACTCTGAATTTATAACCTCAATTAATTAGCAATGTTAATGTGACTCTCTCATTGTGTTCGAAAAGTTTGTTGATAATTTAGTATCTTAATTTTGTATATCTGGGGTAATTACATACTCGACATTTCTTCCATCAGTCCTTCCAGATTCTACTCAGGCCTCGGTCGGGCGGCTCTGTGGGCCTCCGTAAATTAGGTTTCTGTTTGTTGGGACCATTGATTAATTAATACATGTTTATTTTTAATTAAAAAAATTAAAGCAATTTACATAATATATCATTTATTTTAAATTTCACTTACCTATTTGAGATTTAAATTTTTGAAGCAATTTATATTTAATTTATTTTGGATTCTACTTATTTTTGTTTATTTTAAATTTCACAAATATTGAATATCGTATACCAGAATGTGTTGCAACCTATTGTTTTAAATATATTTTTTTCTTATTACATACATTATTTGAATTATGTAATGTAAAAGCCGTTTGGGCGTTGATATCATGAAAATAATGTAAAATAAAATAAAAATAATTAGTACATAAATGTTTCAATATTTTTTAGATACTTAAGAGATAGCCTATAAATGGACTTTATGGTTAGAAATTAATGTTGTATATATTTAAAATAAGTGTATGTCTGTTGGCTGTCCAACAAATAAAAATAAAAATAAATAAAATAAAGGTGGAACAACCAAAAATCGAGGCGGAGGCGGCGCCGAAAAGCCCCGCAGGGCTAGCATCGGCTCCGCCGACTGTTATCTGCTAGTATTATATAAATGTAATTTTCGACACGGGGTTATACCCAAAGAACTGAAATATAAACATTCTAAACTGTAAAATTATATATGTAATAAAATAATAAACAAATATGCTAGGGGGCTTAGTCAGTTCGACGTGTGAAAAATGATATTATCCTACATCCCATCTCACCGAACACTTAAGGGTAATTGTTCGTTTGACGGACGAGCCCGCTTTGTGGCGAATGTTCGAGATGCAATCGGTTTCCCGGCATTTGATACGTCTTGTGATAAGATCGCGCGTCAGATCGGCGATCATATCTCGCCGCGAGATGACGCGGCGAATATCACCTAAAATGCAGCGAATTGAAATGAATACGTATTAATTGAGAAGTGTGGTTTTATTTTATTAGGACCTGTTGGTAAGACTGACGTATGCTTAATTTTACAAATTTTAAAAAAAAAAAAAAAAGCCTTCTTTGGGCTTCGAAAATGTCAAAATAATTCCAAACCTACGAGTACCTACAAATTAATCGTATCTTAAATAAAAAAAATGTATTGCCTTAAGGTTGGTAGTATCTAATAAGTGCTTATCAAAAGAGGCTAAATTGGCAGTGCATAATGGAGTTCTGGTACCAACCTTTATGTGTGGAAGCGAAGTATGGAGTTGGAAAAATTAAGATGAAAGTAAATTGAATGCAGTGCAGAATCAAATGCGATCTCTCAGGCGAATGTGTGGTAAAACTATGTATGATAGGTGCACTAATGTTGAAATTAGAGCAGAATGCAAGGCTGAGATAAGCATTATCGACAAAATTAAGAAATGCCTTTTACCATGGTTCGGTCATGTAGAGCGAATGGATGATGAAAAACAGCTAAAAAAATATATGATGCGACGGCGCCTGGATGTAGAAGTCGAAGAAGGCCGTGAAAGACATGGCGTGATCAAGTAAAACAAGTACTTGAAAGTGGGCATGTAAGAAGTCGGAATAATCGACGTGCGTGCATGAGAAGATGTATGAATTGTAAAGGAAGCAAGAGAAGTATGCCAGGACAGAGTGGTGTGGCGTTCTATCCTCTCTGCCTACCCCTTTGGAGAAATGGCGTGATGGTTTAGTTAGTTAGTTAGTTATTGTTCATTTTGTATTAGCAGCTTTATAGCTTATGGAAAGTTCAACTAGAATTTTTGATTGTGTATTATGGCTGGCTGGCCCATATACAAATATACATACTACGTATGCCTCCCGAGAGCCTTAATCATGTTTGACTATTTTAGAAGGCTGTTGTATTTATTATTGACAAATATTTTCCGGGGGTGGTTGGCTGGTGCGGGCGGGAGGCTGCGGTGGGGCGGGAGGGAGTTGTAACTGACGAAAGGTGTAGAATTACTAATATCCCTATCACTGTAAATTTGGGCCAGCTCCTTGAGCAGGTTGGGGTGAATGTGTTTATGACAATCTTAGAGCCGACAGTGATAGGGGCAATGAAAGTATTAATTTGGTCGCGAATATAACCGTCTTTTCTTCCGCTATTTTAAGTTAAAACTGAATCAATAAATTTCGCGGGTTGGTTAAAAAAAATCGGTAGAGTTGTGCTCGATTGAAAAAAGACTCAATAGTCTTTAAAACAGTCTCGGGAAAAGGTGGGGCTTTGATTGTAGTGACAAATATGACGATATTGTCTTAACATTAGAAGATTTAAACAGAATAAAAACAGAAGTTTGTACAGTTTAAAAAAAAAGCAAAACAAGACGTAATTATCAAAAAAAATGTAAATAGATTAAACCTGATGGAGCAGGAAACAAAAATTAAAGGTTGCATAGAGATAAAGGGAGGCTCATTTATTCAGGGAAAACCTGACACTGTAGGGGTTTTGAGAAGGGCTGAACAGGTGGGAGAGAACATTTATTTATGATGAAAATGTGTATTGATTAGGTAATTGTACTAAAATTCAATATTAACACACACTTACATCCTCTCCCTTTCTCAAATATTAACCATCTTCTTACCAAATTCTTACACAATAAAAAAAATAATTTAAGGAATATCTACAATGTAATGATATTTGTACATATTTCAATCTGTGCTTGAAAATGGGAATAAAATTAAAAATGTTGTGGCGGAGTGGGGATTCGAACCGGGGATCTCTAGACTCAGAGACGGCGACGCTACCACAGGGCCACCTGTTAAAATTTTAAATTAAATTAAGTATCACACAATTTTTTTGGATTTCTGTTAATGGCTTTTAATATGATTTGCTTAACCTTGTATTCTTACTTAATGGATTGCTTTTGAGTTCCGAAATAAATAGATAAAAATATCGCAAACAAGTAAAAAAAGGAACTAAATAAAAGAAAAACGGTTTAGAGAATATTATAGTCTGACACGTGCGTCTATAAGTAAAATCGTGTAGGTATCTTATTTAATGATTTTAGATAATCTTTTTATTTGAACAAAAATATTCCTTTATTGAAAGGAAAAGCCTATAAGACCTTTTTGGTCAAAGGGATTTGCGAAACCAACAAACAGTATAAAATATATGAATAGAATTTATCGCATTGGCATTTTTATCTACATTACTGGACGAAAATCCTCTTTCAAGAATATGGAGTCCTAAAAATATTCCAGCAAAACGAATCAAATCAATAACTAGTGATATCTCAGTGGATATGTTCGTTTGGAGAATATTGGTATTTAGGCGTTGACAGGGCTTATGGCTTACCTATCTTTGGCTGGGTTAAGTGGTTCCACTGTGAAGTTTTATAATACATTGCACTTTATGTACAAATAATGCAATGCCCATTCGCCATCCGCATCATACCATATCCGCTCCCTATTTGGAGCATATGGATTCCACAAACTGCCTCCAGGCCGAACGATCGGCCGCCAGCTCTCGTGCATCCTCCCAAGTCAAGTCCACGTCCCGCAGCTCTGACGCAAACTGCCGACGGATTGTCAACAGTGGACGACCAGGACGCCGAGAACCTGATGCCTTGTAAAATAGGCAAGCATGGTTAAGGCTCTCGTGGGCATATGAGAGAGGAATGAGAGAGGAATGAAGTAAGAAAGGAAGGAAGTTTATTCAAGCCTGGATGTGTTTGTGATATTCTTCATTGGGCCCTTAGGCTGTCGAGGTAAATAGTATAAAAATAAATATCAAAAACATACTTTATATTTGTTTCTTATATTTATTTTTTCCATCTTACTTTGAAATGTAAAAATGTGAAAAACTATAATTGGTAATCATGCTTTTTTTTGTATTCTACGTTTTCATGTATCGATACTGTTGTTTTTCATATAAATAAAATAAAATAAAATAAAAAATAAAAATACAAAAATTACACATATTTTTACAGTAAAAGGAATATTTGCTATTTTCAAATAAAGCTTCATATTTTTTAATAAAATTTCTTGGAAACAAAATAATTTTTAGCAGACAGACACATTAAGCCGAATGCTTTGAAGGTTCGCAAATCCTACTCATATTATTTATCTCTAAAATACTTTTACGCAGAATTTTTAGTTAGATTTATTCTTGTAGAGGGAGTTTTTGTAGAGACAGACGTAGACATAATAAAAAATAAGCAAAGTTAAGAGGGTACTAAACTTCTGCTCTGAAATGCAAATTGATTTGCATTGTCTTTCTTTTTGATCAATTATTAAGAAATTTACATATTTTATTTCATTTTGCAATGTAAAGAATGATAATTTACATTCCTTAATTTTGGCTTGTCGCAAAGTTGCGTTTATTTTCATAATTTTTTCATAAAAATGATGAAAATCAGAAGTTGTTGTGCCCAAATACTTATTCATAACTTAGAAATTAATAATAGCTATCAATATTTATCTTAAAATAAATTGAAAAAAAAACTTTGTTACATATTTCTTCACTTATTTTCTTGGTGACTGATATACTGTATCGCGTATAATATCGTGGGTATACTGGCAAAAAACGCTAACTCGAAAATATGCTGTTTGGATTTAATGATGCAGTATTGTTAAGTTTTTAAAGCTCTACAATCGGCAGAAACACAAATTTTGGATAACTTATAAAGCGCTTTTTTTCTGAAGTACCTAACCTAAAATCATATTTCTTTCTTTCTCTAAAATAAAAAGGAAATACTGCTACTAACAATAAAAGTTTTCTAAGTATGAAAAATTAATTACATGTTTGAAAAAATGAGAAATAATTAAAGTTTCAACTCATAATGCAATAGAATAAAAAAAAAATAATAAAATGGAAAAAAAAACTTAAATGCTTGATTTCTCAAAACAGGTATATTAGAGTTAACGTTTTTTGCCAGTATACCCACGATATATACCTACTTATATTTCAAGTATATTTAAGTACCTTTATACCTAAAAAGATATATAATTATTTGTTGTTTTCTTATTATTTACCACCTTATAAGAAATGACTACCAAGTGGTCATTTGATAAGTCGAATAATCAACGTGCTTGTATGATAAGATATATGAATATGGAAGGGAAGTTCGAAGGACACAGTGAAAGCTAACAGATTAAGGATATTATATTTAAACAACATATTCCACTATAAAAGTCCATTTACAGGCAATGAGTCAATAAACTGTTATGCATTTGTGCACTTTATAATAGCTACGCATATCATTGTTTATAAGTTCCGGAAAAAGCAATTCAACCCAAAAAAATCGTAGACATTGTAGGTAATTTTTTATATTTCAAGTGAAAGATATTAAAAAAAACAAGTGACTTTAAATACAAATATTTCATAATGTGATACGGGTTCGCGGGTTCGATTCCCGTGGGGGGTCAACATGAAATATTTATTTACATGTGATTTTCATATTAATATTTCATGTGTGATACCTTGCACTGGTACTGAAGCGGTTGACTGATCATCTTACCTTTATGTAATAAAATGATCGAGAATCACTGCACTTGGTGTACCGATGCAGTGCTCTATGCAACGTTGGGTGCGGATCAGGGAAAGTACTAGTAGTAGTAATGTGATACCTTGGACTGGTGCTGATTTGAAGACTGATCATCTTTCCATCATGTAACAAAAATATCAACATTCACTGCACTTTATGTATCAATGCAGTGCCCAATGCACCATTGGGTGCGTATAAGGGAGAGTAGTAGTAGTCACATTTAAAAAACCGTATGCTTTGACAATATGTTTGGAATCGGAAATAATTTTCGGCTTCCTGAAGTCGAATCAACACTTCGTTGACAGTTTGCGTCAGAGCTGCGGGACGCGGACTTGATTCGGGAACTGGAGGCAGTTTGTGGAATCCATATGCCCCACACAGGGAGCGGATATGGTATGATGATGATGATGATGAAGTCCAATCAGTGCGATAAAAATAGGATTCGAAACCGAGAATTGTTTGTACTTATTGTGTCAATTGAAATCAATACGTGATGAAAAAATAGGTCAAAAATAATTAAATATTTAATTTAAAAAAATATATTTTGGGAAAATTACAAAATTAAATAAGCCAATAAAAATGATGAAATATCAATTGCAACTTAAATGACTTCGGCCTACATTGGTGACCCGCAACTGGAATAGATTAAGAATTATTTTTATTATTGTCTCGAAAGAAAATGTTCAGTTTCGGGCCCATCTTTATGTAAATAATAAACAGCCAATATTTATTTCTTTGCGGAAACTTCGGCAGTAACAGAACGCAAGTTCAGTCCAGTGAATAAAAATATATTTATAACTGAATGATGTTAAAATAAATTAAGTAGGGGATAAATTAAGCAATGGAGCGAAGCATGCTCGGCATCAGTTTAAGAGACCATGTCCCTAACGAGGAGATAAGAAGACGGACTAGAGTCATAGACGTCATAAAAGCTATCTCCAGCTGAAGTGGACATGGGCTGGACATGTGGCACGCCAGAATGAGGACCGATGGACGAAGCGCCTGCTGAACTGGAGACCTAGAGCTGCAAGTAGACCTGTAGGAAGACCACCAAGAAGATGGACAGATGACATAAAAAAGTACTGCAGGATCCAGATGGCAGCTCGAGGCCCCAGGACAGAAAGCAGTGGACCAATATGGGGAGGGCCTATGTCCAGCAGTGGACGAACAATGGCTGAAGAAGAAGAAGAAGAAAAAGTAGCCCATTGAAAAATTTAAAACACAATAAAAAATATCGTATTTGTTGAAACATTATTTTTATTGCAATTAAATTTACCACATATTTTTTTTGGACAACCTTTTACATTAGCTTGCATAAAAATGAAGATTTATCGGTATAGTGAATCAATCATATTGTTATATCATTCTTACATACTAAATAAAGGTATTTTAAGCAGATTGATACAAAAGAAATCGGTTTTCCAAATTTGCAATGTAGTAAAGTACTCTTTCAAAAGAAGGTAGAATATCATTTCTCTTCTAACAAACAATCTTGTACGAATTCACGTTTTTAGATTAAACTTGCCTACGATTACATAAACCATGCTTGCCTTTTTTACAAGGCATCAGGTTCTCGGCGTCCTGGTCGTCCACAGTTAACAATTCGTCGGCAGTTTGCGTCAGAGCTGCGGGACGTGGACTTGACTCGAGAGGATGCACGAGAGCTGGCGGCCGATCGCTCGGCCTGGAGGCAGTTTGTGGATTCCATATGCTCCACATAGAGAGCGGATATGTAATGATGATGACGATGACGATTACATTTTTTCAAAAGATCACAGTTTTAGTAAAAAATAAATAAATAAATATTTTATTTTATTTTATTTATTTTATTTATTAAACCACATTAACAGGCTAGAAGAGATATTAACAGAGGGAACAACGTCACAAGCACCCAGGCTTGAAAAAAATCACCGGGAATCGAACCCGGAACCTCCATATCGGGAGTCCAGCGTCTTAGCCATTAAGCTACGGAGGCCGCCAAAAAATACATCAGTTTTTTTTTTACGTATCTAACATATTATAATGACGTAGAATTCTAAGTACATTTATGGTAAAGAATGGGTTAGTAATGTAAATAAAAAGAAAAGTAACATACTCGTTTAGCGAATTATTCGCATTTCAAAAATATCAACGAATAACTGAAATATCAATTTAAACGTACTTAATGCAGTCTTTAATAAAACTCGCTTCTGAAATCCAGCTATGCCCATTCCTAGGTTTATGTATTTTTTATTCAATGATTCTCCCTATTCTGCAGTAGTTCTTTGTTTGCTTAACAACTTTTCACTTGATCAAATAGAAGAATGTTTTCTTAACAAAGTGGTTTCTTGTTTTCCAAAAGTTTCACTACAAATTATAAAGCCTTGTTTCGGATTTACTTTAATAAAATCAATATCAATATTAAAGGGGATGATATTGTGTAGGAACTTCGTAAACTGTGACAAAAGGGTGCAGGGCGCTTGGCATAAAACCAACTTCGAGAATTAATTCATCCTTTTGTATGGAAAATCATTGCCCTTAGCATTGCGATCATTCCTTCGCTTCGAGGACTTTTCCATACAAATTGATGAATTCGATCTCGAAGTATGCTTATGCTAAGCACTCAGGAGCGATTACTTTTTTTCTTCCGGGCAAGAAACACCAATATATCCACATGTAGATAAAGGTCGGAACAAGGTCCATATCGTCGACATGAAAACTATTATTTACATATTGTAATAAAAAATAATATTACTACTTCTACTCTCTCTAATCCGCACCCAAGGGTGCATAGGCACTGCATTGATACAACAAGTGCAGTGAATCTTGATGAGTTCGTTACATGAAAGCAAAATAATCAGTTTAACGACTAAGCCCCAATCTAAGTTATCATGTATTAAATATTTTATGTGAAAATCACTTTCAAATAAATATTTCATATTGATCCCCATCGGGTATCGAATCCTTGACCTCATGAATGGCAGCCCAACATTAGTTGCGAAAAACTATTACTGCTACTATATTCCATTGTCCTTATTACATGAAGATTAGTCTTACGCTTCAGTGCTAGCTCAAAGTATCAGATATTAAATATTGTATTGTGATAACGGTAAAAATCCATCGATTAATTTATATTTAAAATTGACTCCTTTAGGAATCGATTCCGCGACCTCATGTATGGTAGCCAAATGCGCTACCACTAAACCATGAGATGGACCTTACTAATACCTTACCACTACTACTACTTTATCCGCACATTATATTAAGGTAAGATGATCAGTCATACGCTTCAGTACCAGTGGAAGGTATCACACATGAAATATTAATATGAACAACATTTTAAGTGTGTCCAAATACTTGTAGACAAAAACTGGATTTCACCCATTACGGGCTAATAATTACAATTTGACATCTCATCTTAGTAATTTCCTCAATGGATGACAGATAGTGTTCACATGTAAAGCTTTTCGCGATTTCACTGTGTATATACATGTTCTGATAATTGGCAGATATGGATATCAAATACTAGGTGAAATGGGGAATGTTGTAATACATCAAGTGGACACTTAACCCAGCCAATGACAGGTCATTAGCCCTGTAGACGCCTAGATATCCATATTCCCTTCCAAACCTCTCGTCTTCGTTGAGATGTAAAATTTTATTAATATGAATATCACATGTAAATAAATATTTCATGGTGACCCCCTACGGGAATCGAGCCTGTGACCTCATGGCCGTTATCCAAAAGCGCTACCACTATGCTACGAGGCGGACTAAGACATAACGCAATAATATTGGTTTCATAAAAAATCACCTTCACTTATTATCTCAAATTGTTTTGTTTTTTCTCCATGATTGTAATCGTGTTTCTCATGGATCTTTCACTCGGCATTTGAACGTAAAAACTAAATAATCACACCAGCCGATTCGTTTTAAAAGCATTTTGAAGTTAAAAACAGTATTTATTTTTTGAAGAGTAGTAATTTAATCATCAGTGGTATAGCCGAACAATCCGATTTCGCGATGATTGCGCATCGGATAGTTCATGTCCATATTTATATCTTCAAACTTCAAACAAATCTCGTTAGCATCTTCAACATTGAATAAAAACTAAGTTTCTACCTTGGAAAAATACAGCAACCATTTCATGGACCTTTTTTGAAATTTGCATTTTAAGGGAATTTATTGATTTAAGTAATATTATATGCATACTACTACTTCCACTCCTTTTTTCTTATCCGCACCCAATGGTGCATAGGGCACTGCTTCGGTACACCGAGTATAGCGAATCTTGATCAGTGGGTGCGAATTGAAATATTTATTTCAATGTGATTTTCAAATAAAATATCTCATATTTGATACCTTGAGCTGGCGCTGAAGCGTAAGACTGATCATCTTGCTTTCACGTAACAAATTATAAAGATTCAAATTATATGCATAAATAATGGTTATTAATATAAATCGATGAGCGCTATAGAAATTTTGTTGTTTAATGACATGAAACCATGGTTTTTCCCTTTAAAATCCTTTTTCTTATCTGTATGGTACGCCAAATAATTTTTATACCTATGTAAAAAAATTAACAAACACATCAGTCTAAAATGTTTAATAATTTTTATTTTCCTAAAAGTTAAGTAATCTTTAGTCGTCAATTAATAACTGTAGTAAACACACGAAACCCAAGGTTTTATTATACATAGAGTAACAAAACTCGTAGTACAACCCGAAAACTGGTGAATCATCA
Organism: Micrasema minimum; assembly: GCA_022494985.1. NCBI lineage: Eukaryota > Metazoa > Arthropoda > Insecta > Trichoptera > Brachycentridae > Micrasema > Micrasema minimum. Next base: position 8,794 of record JAGVSP010003350.1, on the reverse strand, counting down.
TATTTGGGATTGAATGTGTAATATGATTTTTTAATATGAGCTTAATTTTTTTTTCTTCTCGTAAAAGTTTTCGTAAGTAACGTAGATTAAGTAAAATTGCACAAATTCTTATTAAATTTCGAGTTTTGTTTTTGTTTTCTTTATGGATAGCATTAATTCGACTAAATAAGTGTTACTCGATAACAGTTTGTAAAAAAATATTTAAAAAAAAACCAACTTCTTACTCCATTTTCTCGAAAACGGTGGTTCAAATAAAAAAAATAAAATCTACAAAATAGACTGCAAATATGATGTAGATTCACTGATTTCCCGCTTGTATATCGAGAATTGTTACACGAGGTATTATAAGTAAGTTTTAATACAAATTATTACATAAGGTTTCACGTGTAAATGTTAGAAATTGGAAACGGGAGACGAAATTGCCACTGTGGTGTCTTCTAAAAATGAGCATTTAAAAGAAGAAGAATGTTATAAGCAGACTTACGTATATAATAGCTTCTCCGAAATTTCTCGGGCCACTTCCTAGACCATACATTTTTTATTCACTTCTCTGTACCATCTGCTCTCCTAACATTGCGCAAGTACTATTCGCAAGGGTCTCGTGATATTCCGATAAGTACCGAGTTCGCCGTTTTGTTGTCACGTTGGATGAGCGTAGGGTTGCCAGATGGTATCCTAAAGGAGGACATGTCCTCCTTTTCTACGAACTGTCCTCCTGTCCTCCCTTACCTACTATATGTTCTCCTTTTGGTCGGTGTCGTCTGGTGCTGGCCGACTGTGAAAAATATTAAAGCGACTATTTTATTCAGAACCTTATGACAAACACACAGTTATTTCCGACTATTTGAAAGCAGTCCTAAAACTGAAATATTTGAGTATATCATACGAACTCAAATGTTTCTTTTTTAATTAAAAAAAAAAAAAACCTTGGCTTTAAGTTTTAAATGGGCTGCATTGAAGTCATAAAAAAATAAAAGAGAACAAGTCTGTCACAAAAATGTTCCTATCGGTTTTTCTGTCCATATGTCTAATTAGTAAGGATGAATTGGTGGGTGGTTGGATGTTTTTGACGTGATAACGCCTAATAAATCGATGAACACCGGCTGCACACACGAAAAAACAGGACTCAATGACACGTTCCGCCTGAGCCGAGTGTGCAAGCGAGAGCGCGGAACAAGCGATAAAGAGGCACGATCGGCCTAAGCGTTCGGTTTGTGACGCATCTATCATCGGCCGATGCGTCCGAGTAGAATGGAGACAGCAGCAGCACACAAGCTTTCATTGTGTACCAAGTAAATAAATTGTTGATAGCACATTGTTACTTGTAATTAATTTGTATAATTTAAGTATACAAATATTAAAATTAACGAGAACAAAAAATTGTTAATGTATGGAAAAAACTGTAATTTTCAATTAACTCCTGCTTTGTATTTTACAAAATAATGATAATTCAGTAATAATAATTCAATTCAATTCATAAAAGTATGCTATTTTTCATCAATGTTATCTTATGACGTTATCACGTAAAATTATCGTCCGTAAACCGACTTTACAGACAGCCAAAAGTTTTTTTCATTGTCTTCTTTTTCTACGGAAAATCCTCCTTTTTTATGCTATTTGTCCTCATTTTTTTTCAAATTTGCATCTGGCAACCCTAGCTAAGCGAGTCGCGGTCAATCGGGCCTAATTACCTGCCAAAAATGGTCTAGCGACCAGACTCGTGGAATGTAACGGGTTATATTGTGAATTTACTAACCAATTTCTTTGGATTGTAAGGTAAAAAGACAAGCAAGAATGCATCAACGAGTGAGGCGATTAGAAGCATAACCAACTTCCATCCTTCACAAACATCACATAGATAGGCGGCCTCCGTAGCGTAATGGCTAAGACGCTGGACTCACGATATGTAGGCTTCGGGTTCGATTCCCGGTAAGAACACGAAAATCAAATGTGATTTTTCTCAAGCCTGGGTGTTTGTGATGTTGTTGCCCTCTGTTATTGGGCCTCCTGACCTGTTGAGGCAATTAAATAAAAATAAAATAATTAATTGGTTGGAAGAAAATTCCACTTTGTACAAAACGTAAGAAAATACATTTAAAAAAAATTAGTATAAAATTTTATTCCATCTATAATTATACCATGCATTTCTAAGCAAAGGTTATGAGCCTTAGTAACACATTGAAATTGCTGACTTTGCTTCAAATAGCCTCGCCTGTAATTTATTTTTGCATTTTAGAAACACGATCAGTAAGAAATTAAAAGCAATTTTGAAATGAATTAAAAACGGCTTAGAAAATTAAAGTCAATCCGATTAAATAACTAGAACAAAATTAATACATTATAATGATAAAATGATGTATATGATTAAATTTTGCTTTTCTTCTTCTTCTAAAATTCGCCTGAAGGTAGACCGGTACAACACATACCTATTTTAATAAGACCTAAAATTAATAATATCAAAATTAATTTCAATCTACATTCCATGATGATTTTTCTAAATGTCCATCAAGTAACTAACAGATGCATAGGTCTGTAATAATACCCACAATGAGCAATTCTAGTGGTACCTAAAAAAATATTTTTAAAGACACGAAAAAAATGGGCAATTAATTATTACACGAAACTGTTCTAAATCGAACTCAACAAATTAGTCTTTAACATTTTATTTATTATGACGAGAACAAGACACATTCGAACAATTAAAATGAACAGATACCCTGTTATTTTATTCCTTTATGATCGATCACAGATCACTATCGACTCGGTAATAAGCGACGTGATAACGATTTCTTACCCATGGATGTTTAACGTTTTCGCGATCACAATTGAACACGCGTTAAAAGTTATCGATCGGGATTATTAAACATGCGCATCTAGTCGCGAGCCATTTCCCGAGATATATCTTATTCGCACATATCTTCATTCAATCTTTCTCAAGTGCCGTATTGCATTTAGCCGGCTTTCGGCAAGCCAAATATTGAGAAAAGCAGTCGACATAATAAACAATCCGAATGAATTAATAATAAAATCAAAATAATAATTTTATATCGTACAGAGATGAAGTAGAATTTTTTCGAATTCAGAAATATGGATATTCGAGCGTTTACAGGTCTTATGACCTGTCATTGGCTGGGTTGGGTGGCCACTTTATGTACTACAACATTCCCCATTCCGCTTATTAGCGAATATCCACACCAGGTAACATTTTTGATTTTGTATATATGTTACGAATTAATTTAACTCGGTCAGAGTCTTAATTACAGAAATGAAGTAATTTGCTAATAAATACTTGACTTCAATATCAATGCATAGATGGAGCTTTCAACTCGCTGGTGGATGATTCTCGATTCGTAACATATATATACAAAAAAAAACATGTTAACTTGTGTGGATATTCGCTAATTACCAGAATGGGGAATGTTGTAGTACATAAAGTGGCCACTTAACCCAGCCAATCACAGGTCATAAGCCCTGTAAACGCTCTAATATCCATATTCCTGAATTCGAAAAAAATCTACTTCATCTCTGTAGGGATTTAAAATTAAATATATACCTACTCCCGTCTTGGGATAAAATCCAGATTTATGTACAAGTATTTGAACACGCCCAAAATGTTGTATCAAAATAATAAAATAAAAGCTATTTTATGTTCTGTTTAGTACTTACGTAAATAATCGAAAAAGATTTTTCCCTCGCTTCTTTTGTTTTATCGATTGATTGGAAGATATCTTCAAGTCAATAAGTCGCCAATGTACACATCATATTCATCTAAATAAACTGAATCACCTTATTCCACCGAGGAAGTGAGTAGTAATTAATTTTATATTAATCCATCAAAGCTTTAAGCATCAAATGATTCGCACGTTTTTATTCAGATCTGACGTCTTAAGGCAGGAAATGTCTTAATCAGCTCTTCAGAGGCACTTCTGTCCGACAACCGTGAGATTTGAATTAGTTCAACAGGGTAGAAAAAAATAGCAAAGAGGAATATTTCTATGAATTGTTTTATTTCAAATTAAGTAATAGAAAGTCCTTATAATTATTTGAAGGAATAATAGTTAATTTTTCAGTTCATCGCCGTAATTAATTTTAATTTACGATTTGAAACTTCAGATGGGAGATGGATTTAATGATGTTTGTGACTTTTATTTCCCCATCGTTATGTTTTAATTTCATACGGTTTTACTTTTTAATCTAAAATAACTAACTAACTAACCACCACGCTATTTCCCCGTAGGGGTAGGCAAAAAGGATAGAATGCCAAACCACTCTGTCCTGACAGACTTCCTTTGCTTCCTCTACATTCATACATCTTCTCATGCACATACGCCGGTTATTCCGACTTTTCACATGTCCGCTTTCAAGTACTTTTCACATGTCTTTCTCGGCCTTCCGCGGCTTCTACATCGAGGCACACTTGCATTAAAACTTCTTTTAGCCGTTCTTTCATCACTCATTCGCTCCACATGACCAAACCATCGTAAAAGCCCTTTCTTAATTTTGTCGACAATGCTTATCTCAGCCTTGCACTCTGCACTGATTTCGACATTTGTACACCTATCATACATAGTCTTACCACACATTTGCCTTAGAGATCGCATTTCCACAGCATTCAGTCTACTTTCATCCTTCTTTTTCCAACACCACGATACTTTTACTTTTTAATCAATTTAATTTTAAAGATTTACGTAAGTAGATACTAATTGTTATGGCATTCTAACTAGCTAGACTAAATAAATTGAAACTAAACACCATGTTAAGATGTTAAATCAAATCCAATACCATAATTATTAAAGGATATTTCCGGATATAAATAAAGAATAACGACTGCTTTACTAACTAAATAATCAATTAGACCGACATTAATTTTGATTTATGACAGTCGTTTTGCCATTTTGGTTTGTTAAACGAATGTTAATGTGTTTTTGATTACCTTTTAAAAAAACTTTTAAAATAATAAAGCGTTTATGCTTATAAGCTTAGAAAATTAATAAGAAAACATTTATTGAATTTATAGGTCATGGCTAAATAATATCTTGTTTCATAAACAAGTTGGAACTAATTTTAAACAATATTTAAAAAAATATATTTATTTATAATAAATGATGATTTTGGACTTGACTTGGGAAAATGCACGGGAGCTGGCGGCCGATCGCTTGGCCTGGAGGCAGTTTGTGGATTCCATATGCTCCACATAGGGAGCGGATATGGTATGATGGTAATGATGATAAAATGTTGATTTTTATATCTCTACAGAGATGAAGTGATTATTTTTTTCAAATTCGGGAATATGGATATTCAAGCGTTTACAGGGCCTGTCATTGGCTGGTTTAAGTGGCCACTTGACGTATCACAACATTTCCCATTCCACCCATCAACTGATGACCATATATGACAAATTTCGGAACATCTATTAGTATGAGTGAAATGAAGTTTTGTTCCTATCCGGTTCTCAAACCTACGAAAAATTAATTAAACATCAGTTTCTAGGCGCCATTTTTACTTTGATGGACAGATAAGGCTTTTTGTTATGATAATAATTATTACCAGTGCAGGCACTAGTTCCAAATATGGCTAAAGAATTAACACTATGCACACTGATTGATATAATAAACTGGTCATTGAAAGCTGGCTTCAGTTTTTGGTGGTCATTAGTGGAACAGGTTAATAGATTCAAAAGATCTAAGTGATTTGAATGATATGCACATCTTCTTATGGCTTAATATATTTATTTATTTGTTGTACTATAATTAAAAACAATTTTTTTTATAACAATATTTCGGTTCTGGTGTGGAGACCGAGGAACCAGAGGCCTCAAGGACGTCCAACGATGAGATGGGTGGACGACATCAGGAAGTCTGCTGGAAGACAGTGGATGGGGACGGCGCAGGATCGGGAGGAGTGGAGACGGCAGGGGGAGGCCTATGTCCAGCAGTGGACCTCAACGGGCTGAGATGATGATTTCGGTTAAAACATATAGTAATTAAATTATAATCCATTAACACATTAAATACACCCTTTAATTAAATTATAACTTTTCTATAATAATGCAAATAATAAATAAGTTCAATTTGACATCTCAACAGAGACGATATGGATATCTAGGCCTTTAACCTTCCAAACTTCTCGTCTCTATTGAGATGTCAAATTGTAATTATTAGCCCGTAATAGGTGAAATCCAGTTTTTGTCTTTGGACACACACTCAAAATGTTGTTAATAAATAAGTTATTTATTTTTGGATATAATGGTCTAGATATTATATTTTGGATATTATATACTTTATAAGGGATAGAAAATTGTATAGTTTCTTGTTCAGAAAACTGTACAGTCAGTCAAAAGACACGCTAAATATGCATATTTTTAAAGCGCTATCCGAAGTTATTATCGTATGATTACACTCAGGAAATTGTTAATTACAGCTAATAATGTAAATATATTATTTTTGTTTTTAACGTTTTTAAAGGATTCAATATATCAATATCTACTTCAACGTTTACAGAAAAAACATTTACTGCCAGGTCAGCCAAACGTCACGCCGACCATTCATTGTTTCATACAGTTTTCGCTTTAAACGGGACAGTTTGCTGACTGCACAAGAAACTGCACAGTTTTATGTCCCGTATAAAGCGGCCTTAATGTGAGAAAAATATCCTAAAATTGAACTTTTATATTCAAATACTACAAACGTCTCTCGAGAGTTTCAACGAAGCTTGTCTTTTACACTTTGTACAATCTACTACCACTAACTAACTAACTAACTAACCATCTCGCCATTTCCCCAAAGGGGTAGGCAGATAGGATAGAACGCCATACCACTCAGTCCTGACAGACTTCCTTTGCTTCCTCTACATTCATACATCTTCTCATGCACATAATCCGATTATTCCGACTTTTCACACGTCCGCTTTCAAGTACTTGACGTACTTGGTCATGCCATGTCTTTTCCGGCCTTCCGCGGCTTCTACATCCAGGCACACTTGCATTTAAACTTTTTTTAGCCGTTCTTTCATCGCTCATTCGCTCCACATGACCAAACCATCGTAAAAGCCCTTTCTTAATTTTGTCGGTAATGCTTATCTCAGCCTTGCACTCTGCTCTAATTTCGACATGTGTACACCTATCATACATAGTCTCACCACACATAGATCGCATTTCAACAGCATTCAGTCTACTTTCATCCTTCTTTTTCCAACACCACGCTTCACTACCATACATAAGGGTCTTATTTCCCTAATCCGCACCCAATGGCACACACTGACTTGGTGTACCGATGCAGTGCCCTATGCACCATTGGGTGCTCATTAGGGAAAGTAGTAGTAGAAGCAGTTAATTGATTACTTTTTGAAGTACAGTTTCAACTTAAATACCGTGTATAAGTTTGTAAAAATTAACTAGAATAGACACATGTATTTAACAAAATAATGATCTAATAATTACTGTAATTTGTCCTCTTCAGACTGTCTATCACACGTAATAAATCCGGGTTCCACAGCAGTGGAATCTGGGTGACTTGGTCCACTAAAAGTGGAATTATATAAAGGCGCATTCACCAAATGGAACTTTTTAATCAAACAGTCTTTGTCAGACAATTTTTTATTCCGTCACGGTTGAAACTGGTTGAACCTTCAAGTCACGCGCGGGGTGCTGTAAACCCTGATACGGAGGAGAAGAAATACACGTTTGGAAGCGGTCAGCGAAAATGCGATGACTCTCGTATTGGGATTAAAATTATTTTTTAATTTTTTATATTTAATTTGATTAATGTTTTAAATGCTTACAATTTTATTTAAGGTACCTACTTGTAACTCCGTTCGACTCGAAAACGTAAAAAGCGTAAATTATATTTTTTCCGAGTATCCAGGACGAGACTTTTATTAATAATTACATAATTTTATTAATAATTACATATTACATGTAAGAGGTCTGCCAATACCCAACTTTAAGCTTATTAGGCAGTCCTGAACCACAAATAAATAAATACATATATAATTGTAAATACATATAAACTAAAAAGGCACATTTATTTCAAACTATAATCACTATTTATTGCTTACTTAATTGTTTATTTTTGCAGATCTAGTACCTAGATTTAATTTTTAATTTACCTTAATATGATTACTACTTATATTTATACTACTTATATTTTACCTTGTTGTACTACTTATATTTACTACTTACTATTATACCTTATACTACCTTTATTTACCTTACTATGATTACTACTTATATTATGTATATTTTAGCGTAACCTCCCTCACCAAGCACAAGAGCTTGTCTTTTTTATTGGTGAGGTATAGCGTTATGGTTATATTGTGATATTAAGCTTTGTAAATTTGATTCTTTGAGTCTTTTCATAAAAATTCTATAAAATAAATGCCATCTCAAGAAATAAACATTATGTATGGTGTTTTTAGGGTTAAGTGACCCGCTTGAAGAGTAGAATATCTACTTGCTCGGGTAATGTGAACGATACTGATATTAATAACATACTCAGAACACTTAATCAAACCATTATAATATTCATAAACTCCTCTCTAATTCTCAAACTTCATTTATCAGAACGCCGAATTGCCATTTTATTTCAATTTTAATATCAAAGATAAATGCGATAGGACCACCCCATGGAGTTGGTGTAGGATGTGATATGATTAATTGTGATTTAGAAATTTTATGAAAAAACACGGACCATTTTTTATGTTTGTATGAATTCAGGTTGAAGAGAATAATTGGGTAGGTATTTGAAGAAATAATCATTTTATCTGAACAATATATAGCTACGGGACAGAAAGCTGT
>JAGVSP010003349.1:0-28452 GCA_022494985.1 Micrasema minimum | reverse complement strand
CAACGCGACCGTGATATAAACGTATGTTCATTGTGATCGGTCAAATGCTTAGCACGTTTTTAAGCACGTCGAAAATCATCTGTGATTGAGCTACTGGGCATAGATAGAGATATGAAAAATTTACAAAAATAATTATTTGCACACGGTAAGTAAGACTGTATATAGTATTTAGGTACCTAGTAATTTTCCCCAACAATAACTATTTTAGTTATTATTGATATCCCAACAGAGACAGAGAAACTCTGGAAACGAATGTGGAATATCTAGGCGTTTACAGGGCTTATGACCTGTCATTGGCTGGGTTAAGTGGCCACTTGATGTAATACAACATTCCCCATTCCGCCCATCATATGATAACCATGTATGACAAATTTTGAAACTTACTAATATATTGAACTCGCGTTTGTAATATCATATTACAAGTGATTTTCTCACTGGTGACATCTGTTGAGAAGATTGTTAAGCATTTTTTAGCAATCAATCTTCATTGGTGTAGGTAGGGCAAATCCAAACTTAATTACTTACTAGAAGACGCCTAAAGATGTCTCTCCAATTTTTATTTGCTTTATATTTTAACCAGTAAATCTTTTTTAACAATATTTTGAATGTGTACAAATACTTGTAGACAAATTACTGGATTATACCCATGCTGGGCTAATATCTGATAATCCAGTAATTTGTCTACAAGTATTTGTACACATTCGAAATGTTGTTAAAAAAAACAATTTTAGTGTTTTATTATTACACATTTTCTCAAAACAATGTGTGTGGCTTGGCTCTCTTCATTCTCACAACCAAGGTTTATTTATATTTATTATTTAATAAAACATTCCATTTCAAGTTACATGTATAAATGAATACAATATCGTTTCATTATATATATATAAAATAAACAGTTGACACAATAGAGAAAACATCAAGAAAGAATCCCAAATAGGCATCTGCCGTCCGTGGGTATACTTGAATTGTATAAAAAATAAATTAATAAAAAGTAATTTTTATAATTTGGAAGGTTCAAATGAGCGAAAGCCGCCAAAATAAATAAAAACTAAAGACTAAATAGTAAAACAACAACCTAACATTGCTGATTCTAGCAACAAATGTGGGCATTTGTAAGAGAATTATGTTCTGGCTGCCTCCTCAAACATCGTTAAACCTTTCTTTGTATTCTCCAGAGTTCAATTCCATCCAACAAGATTCCAATCTGTTCCAACGCGAAAGCCAACACCAACGGCGGAAAGTTTATAATATAAGTATTATAATGTTTGGGTTATACTAATAATAATATTTTTAACTTTCTAGTGGTAAAGCTTCGAACAAGAATTTCAGAGAGGTGACATTCCATACTTGAGACATTACATACTACCGTGTCTGAGGTGTCTAGTACCCACTACGTCACTCACTACGTCATCAATAGGCATCTACGTCATCACTAGACATCTACGTCACACGTTTCGTGTATTGGCCTAAGTTCTGGAGTCTTTGGACGGTGGAATTTGACAATAAGTGGTGTTATGAAATTAACCCTAGGAAGCGTATATTTTTAGAATTTTTTGTATGGAAACGCCCCTCTTAGTTAATTCATGTTCGAAGGGTAAAGTGTTAACTTTTTTGACCAAAATTTTATCAAATAAATAAATAAACAAATAGTGACGTATTTTCTTAATAATTACGAAATGCTATATCAAACGATTAAGATGATGCGTTGCCATGTGACTGTGGCCGTTTCTACATACAATCGTAGTCCTTGATTTTCTCTCTGAAATAAAGCACTAGAGCAATTAATTCTCTATGTGTCCAAAACCAAAAATTAAAAATAAAAAAATATAAAAAAAACTCCGATTCAACAGTCCTTAAAAAGACAACATTCTTCACAATTTTTCAAGGTTTTCGTCGATACAAGGTCGATAAAATCTTGTAACAACTTACCGGCCTGTATCTACATTGAGATATATTGAATATATATTTATTTGAGATTAACCAATGGTTAACCTATGTTTAATAACATAACCATGGTGATGTGCGGCGTTTGCTTTCCGAGTGAAATCACACTTTGTTGATCACATTTTGTTGAGTAAGCATTTTTTCTTTCTTTCTTTTCTAACTTTTAACTCACTTTTATGTACATATAATTTATTTGTAGTTACCTTACGATGAGAATATTTTTCTCCCTTACTTTTGTTACTACCTGTGAAAACCTCTAATTGGTATACTCTGTTTTCTTTTAATGTTTATTATAATGATTATTTGACTGTTGGTTTTCCTATAAATAAATTAATAAATAAATTAGTAATATCTGCCTTGGGATCAAATTTTTTAAACTCTTCGTGTTATATGTATATTCAAGATTTCATTGAAAAACTATTTTATGATTTCTGACGATTCACACGAACAGAAATTATTTTTATGATTTGTGCGTTTTCATTCGCATACTGTATTACGTATTTACGATGATGGCGTGTCACTGTTTTGATTTAAATTCGGATATTCAACTCCCAAAATTATGATAGAGAAAAAATATACAGGAACGAATAGCGACATTTATAAAAGTACAATTAATATACTTGATTTTATTTGGTACGTGGTGTAACGGTAGCGCGTTTGCTGCCATGCATGAGGTCACGGGTTCGATTCCAGATGGGATTAAATATGAAATATGTGTATTTTACCTAGGACTGGCGCTGAGGCGTAAGAGTGATCGTCTTGTATTCATGTAACAAATTATCAAAATTCGCTCCACTTGTGTATCAATGCAGTGCCCTATGCACCATTATAATAGTTTTGTGGTACACTTACAAATTTCATTTTTAGTTGAGGAGAATTGTTTAAAACGTTGGTTATCGTCAGGAGAAAAGAAATTTAAAAAAACAAATCTTTGCGCCTGCCATTAAAAATTCTGCAAACAGCATAGCACCTTGCGCCTGCATTTTCCAATCTTGCAAACTGCATAACATAACTAACTAACTAACTAACCATCACGCCATTTCCCCGTAGGGGTAGGCAGAGAGGATAGAACGCCATACAACTCTGTCCTGACAGACTTCCTTTGCTTCCTCTACATTCATACATCTTCTCGTGCACATACGCCGATTATTCCGACTTTTCACATGACCACTTTCAAGTACTTGACGTACTTGGTCATGCCATGTCTTTCTCGGCCTTCCGCGGCTTCTGCATCCAGGCACACTTGCATTTAAACTTCTTTTAGCCGTTCTTTCATCACTCATTCGCTCCACTTGACCAAACCATCGTAAAAGGGCTTTCTTAATTTTGTCGATAATGCTTATCTCAGCCTTGCACTCTGCTCTAATTTCGACATTTGTACACCTATCATACATAGTCTTACCACACAGAGAGATGACATTTCAACAGCATTCAGTCTACTTTCATCGTTCTTTTTCCAACACCACGCTTCACTACCATACAAAAGGGTTGGTACCAGAACTCCGTTGTGTACTGCCAATTTTGCTTCTTTCTTTAAGGTCTTATTTGCCACTATCCATTTCAAGGCACCATTAACTCTGTTTCCGGCACTAGCCCTGTTGCTCGATCACAGATCAGTACCGACTCGGTAATAAGCGACGTGATAACGATTTCTTACCCATGGATGTTTAACGTTTTCGCGATCACAATGGAACACGCGTTAAAAGTTATCGATCGGGATTATTAAACGAGCGCATACTAGTCGCGAGCCATTTCCCGAGATATATCTTATTCGCACAAATCTTCATTCAATCTTTATTATAATTTAGCCGGTTTTCGGCAAGCCAAATATTGAGAAAAGCAGTCGACATAATAAAAAATCCGACAAGCGCGATGATTTGACGTTTGACGTATGACCGTGATATAGCGGAGTTCGGCTCCGCTCTGCTCAGATCGTCAATGTTCGGGTCAGCGATCGCGGTATTGAACGGTATGTCATTGTGATCGCTCAAATCGTTAGCGTTAGCACGTGATTAGCACGCTTTTAACTACGTCGATAGTTATCTGTGCTTGAGCTACTGCATAACATTAAGATACATAATAGCTAGGGAGTGTAATTCCAAATGTGAGGCGTCAATCTGTATTCACTTCTAGCAAAAAGTATAGGTCTAGGGAAGTTTTCCCATCACTCGAAGTTCGTTCCTCACAATTCCATACTTGAACACTTCACCAAGAAAGAGAACAGTCGATGTTTCGAAGACACAAACTTGTGAAACAATAGAGCAGTAAAAACGAGATGTAATACCATAGCACTGGGGGGAAATATTTGCCGGAAAACTTTTCAGGGAATTCTGAAAAGGCTTTTGTTGGTCCGAGGACGTGCTGAAGGCTTACAGTAGACCGGGGGTACTTCGTACAGAGCACGTTCGAAACAAACATTGCAAAACGTAAAAGGAATAATGCAGTTTTAATGCACCGAATTATTGGCAGTGCGAGGCGTGATAAAACGTGAACATTTAACAAATTGTAAAATAATTGTGAAGTTACCGTTATTTAACTACTGACAGAATTCGTATCAAAGGAATAAAATTTGGCGCATGGGTGATATAGAAATTATTATCCTGCCGAATAGTTATTTTATTTTAATAATATCCACGCCCTAAGGGCTTTTACATTACATAATTCAAATATTGTATTTAATAAGAAAAAAATACTAATTGATTGCAACACATTCTGGTATAACATATTCAATATTTGTGAAATTTAAAATAAATTAAATGTAAATTGCTTAAAACTTTAAATAATAAATAAGTAAAATTTAAAATAAATAAAATGTGAAATGCTTTAAAAATTAATAAGTAAAATCCAAAATAAATTAAATATAAATTGCTTAAAAATTTAAATCTAAAATAAATAAGTAAAATTTCAAATAAATAATATGTAAATTGCTTTAAAATTTTTAATTTCAAATTAATAAGTAAAATTTAAAGTAAATAAGTAAAATTTAAAATGAATGAGTAAAAGTTAAAATAAATAAAAAGTGAATTGCTTTAAAAATTATCTTATTATCCCTTATCTGCACCCAATGGCGCATAGGGCACTGCATCGGTACACCAAGTGCAGTGTACCTTGATCATTTTATTACCTGAGGTCGCGAGTTCGATTCCCAGGGGGTCAACATGAAATATTTATTTACATGTGATTTTCATATTAACATTTCATGTGTGATACCTTGGACTGGTTCTGAAGCTTAAGACTGATCAACGCTCCAAATTACCTCTTGTAACTCAAGTTCTTGAGAATTTACAGCCTTCGGAGATCTACGGCCTGTTTAACGAGTCCGTTATGTATCGTTACTGGCCGTTACGCGGTGTAACGACTATTAACTTTTTTCAGAAATCATGACAGAATCCTACAGCAGTGATAGGAAAAAAATCTATTTATGTACTGCAAACTTTATTCATAATCAACATTTTGAGTGTGTCCAAATACTTGTAGACAAAAACTGGATTTCACCCATTACGGGCTAATAATTACAATTTGACATCTCAACAGAGACGAGAAATTTGGAAAGGGAAAATAATAATATCTAGGCGTTACAGGGCTTATGACCTGTCATTGGCTGGGTTAAGTGGCCACTTGATGTATTACAACATTCCCATTACTTATTGAAGATTCATCTTCAGGGCGTTTCCTAGTAGGTGATATAATTTGGAAAAATCTCACTTGCAATCATTAAGGCTTCTGCTAAAATGCTTAGCAATTTTCTAAATGGATTGGACAGAGAGTGATCGCATGTGAACTCGCGCCATTTTACTGCAAATTGGCAGATATCAAATACTAGGTGAAATGGAATGTTGTAATACATCAAGTGGCCACTAACCCAGCTAAATGACAGTCATACGCCAGTGAAACGCCTAGATATCCATTTCCCTTCCAAATTTCTCGTCTCTGTTGAGATGTCAAATTGATTTATTCTAATACCATATCCGGCTCCCTGTGTTAAACATACAGGCCACAAACAGCCTCCAAGCCAAGGGATCTGCAAGACCCGTATTTCTGAGGCAAACTGCCGTCGGATTGCCATTGAATTGTCTTGATTGTGGAGTCAAATCTTGTATCAGGCGAATCCCTCACAGTCGGAGTTGTAACATCCGTTAAAGTGAAATGTTGGCAGCCAATAATAATTGTTTTTGGCACGAAATGCAGATAATTAACTACATCGTTTTAAAGTGGATAGTTTTAAATATTTTCTCTTCCTATGTTATGTACACTGCGCCAGTATTCAGATTATCCAAGACATTAATATCTATAAGTATAAGTAGTACGAAATCATAATTGTATTATAATCTAATAAGTATTTTAATGTTTGTTATCTAAATATTTTGTATAAAATACGTGTATTATGTGTAAATTTTACTGTAATGATTTTGGTTTACTTTTTCATTGTTTTGTTTTATATGTAACATATTTGTAACTATTATTTTTTTCTGAATAAATTAAACGGAGATTATAAGGGGGTAACCTTAGAGGGGGGTGGGTTGTAAATAAAAAAATATCCTCCTCCCCCCTCACTAAACTGCATAGAGTAGATGTATCAGTTTAAAATTTTCTCTCTATGTGCAGCTGAAAGAGAGTCCCCCAGGACTGTATAACAGCTGCGGGTGGATGGTGGGTTCGTTAACCCCCTCAGTAAATTATATTTATGTATCTACGTTTTAAACAAATTAACGAAGAACTGGTTGATAAGATTGGCAGGGAAGAATCCAAAGGGCTTTTAGGAAATATTATATAGGTAATTCGTTTTATTCCACATTATATGATATTTGCTAAATAAAAGTTTGCTTTAAAACAGCTGGTTAGGCAGACTTAACATACATTTCAGATAAATATATTACATTGTAACCTCTTACATCATATTTCTCTGTTAATTTGTTGAGATTATCTACTGACATTTCTTGGTGGAATTGCATTTTAATAAATAAAACACCTTTTTAGTTAGACCACTTATATTTGGTATATTATATAAGCGGTCTAACTAAAAAGGTGTTTTATTTATTTATTTATATTTATCTGTGTCTAAGATTTAAGGAAAATTATTGTAGCTGATAATGAATCATATTATTACTGTTATAGCGTTGGTTCACATTAAAATATAATAATCAGGTCTATTGTATATTACAACGTGCTCCAAAACGATGCAACACAAAGCAAAAAACATATATTTACTTACTTATAATCAGAATTCTGAAAACCATGAAAATTAGCGAACTTCAATTTCAGATGCACTGAAAACATTTATGTATTGGTTGAATTCTAGCTTTACTTAAATGCAATTCTGATCCTAGTATAATAATGCATAGATAAATAGCCGGTGCACTGTAGCGGCTGTAAACCTGTTACTGCGTAAATATAATATGTTCCCGATAAATTATAGGTACAAGGTTCGCGTACATTGTACAAGTACAATGTATGTAATACACATGGATGGAAAAACCTGCATGAGGAGATGCGGTCTAAATACGGTATCACTTTCAAAAAATTTAAATTATCTTAATCAAAAGAGAAATTAATCACAAAAATAAAAGTGACATGTTGTCGAAAACTAAATATAAAATATCTCGGCGTTGAAATTGAGAATAAATTGGTCTGGCGAAATCATATTGATGGCTTATCAACCAAAGTGAAAAAACTAACTAACCATCACGACATTTCCCCGAAGGGGCAGGCAGAGAGGATAGAACGCCACACCACTCTGTCTTGGCATACTTCTCTTGCTTCCTCCACATTCATACATCTTCTCATGCACGCACGTCGATTATTCCGACTTCTTACATGCCCACTTTCAAGCACTTGTTTTACTTGATCATGCCATGTCTTTCTCGGCCTTCCTCGACTTCTACATCTAGGAACAGTCGCATCATATATTTTTTTTAGCCGTTCTTTCATCATCCATTCGCTCTACATGACCAAACCAACGTAAAAAGACCTTTCTTAATTTTGTCGATAATGCTTATCTCAGCCTTGCATTCTGCTCTAATTTCAACATTAGTGCACCGCACCTATCATACATAGTTTATATATTGAACTAGTTTATATATTTAAAAATCTTAGAACCGTTTTAGAATTAAAAAACTTTTAAAACAAGTCTACTTCTCACTGTGCCAAAACTTTACTAGAATATAGTATAATTACATGGGGGTGGGGTAGTTAATATATTTTACACCAAATTGAGGTAGTTTCAAAAATATATTCTTAAGGCACTTTTGGTGGTCCAATCAGAACGCATACAGTGGAGGTGTTTGAGCGAGTGGGTGTCTTGAATGTCAGGCAATGTACGGCAAGGCACTACTCGTTCACACACATAAATATGGTGGACACAAGGAAGATACACGAATATGAAAAGAACCAAAAAGTAAACAATTGTTGGAACTACCGAAATGACAACGTCTATTTGGACAAAAAAGCAAGTCTTCCTATCTCCAAAAATATATTAACACCTTCCACTGTATGAAAAAATGGAAAATTCCTCTCCATATGTAAAAAATTCGCATCTTCGTAAAATTGGATCTACGTTTGGGTCCGCTCTGAGAGTGCTCTGAAATGGTTACCCCTAAAAGCATATATATCAGTGATATATAGTTCGCAGTGTTGTTAATTGGTAGGTACCTAATGCATTATTTTATTGTTTCTACTTTAAATGTATAATACTTGTATGTAAATGTTAGTATTGGTAAATGAATTTACTCAACACGGGCTTTGCACAGCGAGGTATTTCATTAAGAAAAAGTAATACATTATGAATTAAATAAATAAATAAAAATAAACTGGGAATCCTACCCTTACGCAGGTGTTCGCCAGTTTGCAGGTGATACCCCGCGTGTTCGCTGGTCTTGACTGGGTGAATCGAGTATAATTGAGAGAAAAAAAATTGTTATTACTGTTATTACTGTTTGTTAACTAGGGTTTTATTTTTTAAACTACTGCCATTATTTATCACTCAACAGGCCAGGAGGCCCAAAACTGAGGGGAATAACATTACAAATACCCAGGCTAGAGAAAAATCACTTTTTTGTGTTATCATCGGAAATTGAAACTGGAACCTCCGTAACATTAGTTCAGCGTATTAGCCATTACGCTACGGAGGCTGCCATAGTTGCTATAGTTAACAAGTTTCTAAACCAAATATGTTCTTAGCCCGTTTCCTGCACTTTTATTTCCTAGGTAATGCATTTACCGCCATAATGAAATAACGCTCGGCCATTTCCGCTCCACTTGTGTTTCCGGGGTGAGCGGAAGTCGCGTGAATATTTTAAGCCGGTATTTAACTCTACGGACGCTGCAGCGGAACTAACGCCGCTGAAAAAACACGGAAGTTGACATTTACAGCGTTTAAAAACAATAGACGGTGTACAAAACCCTTTAAATTTGCCGCCAAACGAAGTAATGGCCATATCGTTGAAGTTATTTGATTTCCTTGGAATACTTAACTACATAGGACGCCATCAAAAGTTACGTAGTTGCTACTGTACTTGCGGCCTTCAAAGTATAATGTCTATGAAGCTAGACTCCGACTACGGAGGTTCTGGGTTCGATCTGGTGAAATAAAAATATTTAAAAAAATATTTTTTTATCAAGTCTGGATGTTTGTAATGGTGCCTTTTTGAAAGGCACTTCATCCTAAAAAAAATTCACAAGCAACCTGTTCCGTAGACATGAACAAATAATTAGCAGATCACGTTCAAACAATTAAAGTGAACGATACTCTTTCTACGCATAGGATAAGAATAGTTAGGGAAAAAAAATAATTAAGTGCAATGTAATTTATTTATTTATTATATATATATATTTTACGGCGCATGCCTTGTAAGTCTATGTAAAAATTATTATTTAGTACTAAATAAATATTATAATAAAAAATATATAAAAAGATATTGCATTCAAATGCATTCAGCGGTAATTATTGATAGGAAATCCGCGACTTAGGCGTAGATGAAAAAATTGTAACATCTCTAATCAATCTATATGTGTATTTTTTAACCCCGATCGTAAGTTATTATCGTATGTTTGCACACACGAAATGGTTATATAGCTAATAATGTTAATACATTATTTGTTTTTTACGTTTTTTATAGCATACAATAAATCAATATCTATTTAAACGTTTACACAAAAAAATCATTAACTGTCAGGTCAGCCAAACGTCCCATTCAATATTCGAGGACAGTTTCGTTTTAATACGGGACAGTTTGCAAACTGCACAAGAAACAGTCCAGTTTTTCTGTCCCGCATAAAGTGGGCTTTATGCTTTGCTGCTCGTTCATCAAAACTGCGTCTTTAAAATGTTACAATATTTTTACTTGAACGCAATCTAGGTAGTATGAATCTGAAAGTTTTTTAATTTCAGTCATCCTATAGGAATTCAGAAATTCATTTGAAAGCAATTACATGTCTAGACTTATTGACTTGTTCGTTTGTTTTGCGGTAATTAAACGAGCTTTGTAAGCAAATATCTAATAATATTCAAAAGCAAATAATAATCAACTTCAGTGGCAATATATTCCCCCATTCAAAACTTGCATTTGCGTTAAACTCGTAGCAGTCGTAATAGTTATCTTGTTCGTAAAATTAGTATTTATTCAAGACATCAACGGCACAAGTACCGATTATATTTTTCATTATAAAATCATTTAAAAAACGCAATAAAAGCATGAAACTAAATTAGTACCTGAGTGACACAAACCATCATTTTCAAATTCATTGTTTTCGGGAGAAGCATTTTTTGTGATTTTTACCCACAGTTTGCTGTATTCTAATGCGCATTTTACAGAAAACTGTACAGTCTGTCAAAAGACACGTTATGTAAATATATGTTTAATTTTTAGGCGCGATCGTAAGTTACTATCGTATGTTTACACGCAGGAAATTGTTAATACACATAGCTAATAACGTAATAATGTTATTTGTTTTTTCACGTTCTAAGAAGCATTTATTAGATCAATATCTGCTTAAACTTTTACATAAAAAAACATTCTGTCATCACGCAGACCCGATAATTCAATATTCCATCCAAGTTTTGCTTTATACTGGACACTTTGCGAACTGCACAAGAAACTTTACAATTTTCACAAAAAAAATCACAAAATGCATCCCCGGAAATAGGATGATTAGATTATGAACCTTTTTAGCTCTCGGGTACAGAGATAATAAGTAAACACTATTTTCTTCCTTACTATACTTACTTAATTGTTTATTTTGCACATCTAGTACCTAGATTTATTTTTTTAATTTACCTTACAATTATTACTACTTATAATTTTACCTTATTGTACTACTTATATTAATACTTTATACTTATATTAGATTACTACTATTATTATGTATCTTTGGTATAGCGTTATGATTATTTTGTATAATTATTATTATTTTTGTATAATTATTGTTTATTTAAGCTTGTAAATTCGATAATATATTAAAAAAATTTAAAAATATATATATATATTTAAAATTTCTAAAATGTATGTAAACCTGTGAGCTGATGCAAAGTAAACCCATAAAATCAAAATGCAATAAATACATATTGTCATAATAAGAAGTTCTAAATAAAAAAGCTAACTTTCAAAAATATTTAAAATTGCATTTTCAAGGAATCGACAAGTTTAATTTTTTTAGGGATATGCACAGAGTACAGAATGTAATATTAGGTCCTTACATATGAAATTGGCGTTTTGCCATACTGGCAACTTTAATCTCAAATATCTTCTCTTTGGTTAGGTGGAATTCCAAAATTCAAATTTATACAGCTATTTACTCAGGTATTTGTGCTTCGAAAATTATAATTCGTTTGTTTTTTCCTAAATTGTTTTTTTTCTAAACCGGCACAATAATGAAGGGATTTTGAATTGAATCATTACCTGTGATGAAAAGTGGATCCTGTATGATAATCGAAGCGCTCATCGCAATGGCCGAACCCTTCCGAACCAGCCAAACCATGCCCCAAAGCGAAAATTGACTCCAAAAAAGTTACTTGTGAGCGTTTGGTGGACTAGTGCTGGTGTCGTTCACTTCAGATTTCTTAAATCTGGCCAGACGATTACGGCAGATGTCTATTGTCAGCAACTGCAAACCATGATGGAAAAGCTAGCTGGTAAACAACCTAGGCTGGTTAATCGCTCTAGGCCACTGCTGCTTCATGATAACGCTAGACCACACACTGCACAACAGACGGCTACCAAATTAGAAGAGCTTCAATTGGAATGTCTAAGACATCCACCGTACTCTCCGGACCTTGCCCCAACAGATTACTATTTTTTTTCGAAATTTGGATAACTTCTTGCAAGGGAAAAAATCAACTCCGATGGGGCAGTCCAAACCGACTTCAAAGATTTTTATTGATTCCCGTCCGAATGGTTATTTTAGTAAAGGGATCGATGAACTACCTATGAGATGGCAAAAGTGCATAGATAGCAATGGTAATACTTTGATTAAATAAATATATTATATTTAAAAAAAATCTACTTTATGTTCCTCCCATACAAAACGCCAATTTCGTATGTAAGGACCTAATATTTGAGAGGCATTAACGCAAAGGCATCCATCTACCACCGCATTCGAGAAAATCTGATTCGGACAAGTGCAGTAGCGTCTTAATTCTCTATGTTTATCTACGGTTGCCTAGTAGGTAAAATTTGTATTTTATCGGGATTTTAAAATAAAAGAAAAACGTACACATAATGATAACGAGACACGAATAAAATATGATTATCTGTGTCTCAAAAACATTACTAAGTTAGTACCTACATATTATTTTATCTCAAAATATAATATCATGCCTGACATGTCACTTCATCAAACGATACTAGGTTTATCAAAACATACGCAAAAAACCATGCATTTTTCTCGTAAATTTTAAAGTTTACATACTAAATATATCAGATATAAGATAAACTCAAAGAAAAATTCCTCGGTAGTTTCATTTTTGTTAATATTGTATTGTCCGAAGATTGGGCGATGCGCTTGCAATTTACATACATCAATTTAAATAAACCAACGGGAAGGCCACGTCCACAGGCGGCAAACGGCTATAGCGGCCAGCGTAAAAATCCAATGCATTTATAAATCCTAAATCCAATGAATTAATAAATCATCACCGTACCATATCCGCTCCCTATCTGGAGCATATTTAAGGATTCTACAAACCGCCTCCAAACCAAGCGATCGGCCGCCAATTCCCGTACATCCTCCCCAGTCAAGTCCACGTCCCGAAGCTCTGACTCAAATAATAATAAAGTAATAATGCAGATAATATGAATATTTACGTAATATTTTTTCGTCCTTCGCTATAGATAGACGCTCGCCGCGCCGTTCGTGTATGTGGCCTACCCGTAAATAAATGACTCCACGAACCTGCTAGTTTTGGCTTCTTCTTCCTGGACAGGCTTGCAGGGAAAAGCTAGAACGTTGATGGCTTGAGACACTGCTACACACATCACTACACATACGCACTACACTCATAATACACACACTACCACGTGACTACCACTTCACACAACGTGCGTGTGCATGACATGCACACATACCACACACAATATCATTATATTTGAGTTCAAAAGCTTTTTTCACATATTCCGCGATAAATCGAGGCGTTAGGCACAGTATAATGTTTAATTATATTCGATGC
Source organism: Micrasema minimum (assembly GCA_022494985.1). Lineage (NCBI taxonomy): Eukaryota > Metazoa > Arthropoda > Insecta > Trichoptera > Brachycentridae > Micrasema > Micrasema minimum. Next base: position 14,849 of record JAGVSP010003349.1, on the reverse strand, counting down.
CTGCCATACCGTCACGCAATATTGTTCAACAATCCCCAATAGAGATGGGACTATTTTACCAATGATGGTGTTAACTCAACATTTCTCTGTATTTTACTTAACTAGTCCCTGATCGTGCTCAACAATTTGTATTTACTACTGTCTCTGTCTTACTCGCTTTTCGACCGATCGGATGTGATTTTGTTGTACATACATAGTGAAAAAGAACCTCAGAGCACTGACGTATTAAAATATTTCAAAAAGTTCCGTTACACTATGTACTTTGCGATATTTTTATGATGCAAAGTTTTTGAATTATACTTATTATTGTGTCAAATTAGCTTGTGGGAAAAATAGGATAAGCGAGTCGTGCAAAATTGACGTGAAGATATGCGGAGGGAGACGATGTAACAATAATCATGTTTTAAAGATGTTAACATTCAATACCTAATAATAATATTGTGATTATTGACAGATAAAAAATAATATTGGTCCGAGCACTATCCTTTTGTTGACCAATATAGCTAGTTTCCTTTGAAATAATTTTTATTTGCGCATAAGATTTTTTTTTAATGTTTGTTTAGGTTTATTTACGTTTTTATTGTTGTTTTCAAATTTTATTTGATAAAATCTTTTTTTACCATTGGGCCGATAGTTACTGAGATTTCTTATTTACATATGGCTATACTGTTGAAAATACCACTAAAAATGATACAGTAAAATAGTTCTTATGAATAGCTAACATAAATTACAAAATGGTGTACGGTAAAATGTGACATGTAATTTCACAACACCTTCTGTTTTGACGTCAGATTTTAATCGAGATCTGTCAAATCGAATCTTGTATTGGTAAACTGAGCTCGTGAATAAGATATATTTGTATAACAACTGTATTCGATTCATTTCTTGTGTAGGGCAGTGTTTAATAACTTCTTCTAATAATTTAAATGATTAAAGACAGAGTTCGGACATGGCGCACTAAAAGAGAAGCGAAGAAAAATGTCAGCGATGGAGAAGACTATGGAAGAAACTGATGACTACAGAAAGAAACGGGATAAGATATAACCAGGTGAAGATGTCATTTGGTTAAAATATTGCTTTCAGATTCATTAATTTCACTACTGTCTTTGTTCTGTTTTCTTACAATATTACGACAGTTTGTTTTCTTTGATTTTCATGTAAACATTACATTCAGCCCTTGTTTTACGTAGAGTGGATGCAAAAATAATTGAACAGCTTTACAATTGCTAACGTAACCTAATCATCACGACAGAGAGGATAGAACACCATACCAACTCTGTCCTGGCACACTTCTTTGCTTCTTCAAGACATTCATATTTATTCTCATGCACTAATAAAATTTAAACTATTATTTTCTTCTTAAATTTCTTTCATTCTTTTACAGGCGGTTTAAAAAGGAGCCGATTCAAGTCAAAACAAAAGACAATGGAGACTCTTGGGAGGATAAACAAGCTAAAAAGTGAAAACGAAGCTTTGGAAGACAAAGTCAAGACCTTGACAAAGGAATTAGCATTTCTTAAAGATCTGTTTTTGGCACAAGCCGCGAATACCCCAAATGGTAAACTAGAGACCGCCAACTTGGAAAAATTACTAGCAGAAGACCCCGAAGAGAAACCGAAAAGAAAATAAATTTACTATGTATCATTCAAGTTATGGACAGTTAAACGAGATTGCGTCTAAAACGTTTAAAATTATTGTTGGATAATATAAATATCCAGTTACTATTCTTTTTCATTTAATCCAGTGAATAAATTGGTTTTTATACAAAGGTTTTTTTTACAATTTATGACCGTAAAAAATATAGAACTGTATGTAGTAATTTCTTTAATACTACAATATGTTGTTTGTTTTAGTTTTATTATTATGTTAAGTGTATTGTATTAAATGTGATGTTTTTCATAATAAATCAAATATATTTTAAAGTTATTATACTTTTTTTTTAACCTCCTTATTAAACCTGGAAATCCTTAGAAAATATAGTTGGGTATTAAATAAAAATATATAAAAAAGTAACAGAAACTACTGTAACACTCACTCTTTTCTTTGATAGTGTCTTTATATATACAATTCACTCTATGACCACACAAAATCTTTATTGTATTTATTTATTTTTCCGTTTGGCACTTTTAAAATGTTGGTGCCACTCATATGCGGCATACGTTTTACATTACACATATTAAAACTGATCAAGGATGAGACAACCGTCACAAACTGAAGTGGACAACTGCTGTATCAGATAGCGTAACGGATTTAAGGATGCAGGTAACTAACTAACCATCACACCGTTTCCCCAAAAGGGTAGGCGAAAGGATAGAACCCCACACCACTCTGTCCTGGCACACTTTTGTTTCCATCACATTGATAACTCTTCTCAAACATGCATGTCGATTATTCTGACTTTTCACACGACCATTTTCAAGTACTTGTAGCTGATCAAGCCATGTCTTTCTCGGCCTCCCTCATATATCACTTCTTTACCCAGGCACACACGCATCACAAATTTGCCTGGCCGTTCTAAACGTTCATTATTCTCCCTACATGAACCATCGTTTCAAGACATTTTCTTGATTCTAGGTGATAGTTCACAAAGCGGTGGAGTTTTTATGAAGACTAGTCTATTGGTAAAACCATAGATAATAGGTTATGAAATTTATACAGTAAGTTAAGATAGGTTGGGTTTAATAAAATAATTTTAATCAAATAGCTATTTAAAAGCAATATCCTTTATAATAGGTTATGAAATTTATACAGTAGGTTAAGATAGGTTGGGTTTAATTAAATAAATTAAAACCAAAAGCTATTTAAAATTAAGATTTTTAAATCCAACCAATCACAGCTTTGCCCATTTCTATGCTGTACCTTTATAATCCAGAGTAAAAACTTTAGTGAATTTTTGACAGCTCTCCACCGCTTTGTAAACTATCACCGCATTCAGTCTACTTCAATCCTTATCAGCGTTTTACCATGTTTATTTGCAAAGAATATAATTTCAGCTCGTTAGGTACGGATTAGAGAAAGGGGGAGAAGTATTGTTAAAAGGGGAATAATTCAAGACGGTTACATTTTTATTTAATTATTTATATTCTTGTTCATATTCAATCATTTTGTTATAATACCAAACAGTTCGTACCATAGAAAACATTTTATTCTGAAACATCACATTTCTATTCACTAATTTATCAAAATATGGCTGACACTTTCACATAACTTTTACGCTCTGAGCTTTACAAGGAAATAATAGATAGCAAAACCATTTAAAATCTGAAGCACTTTGAATTAGTATCATAATTTGCCTTTTTACCCTTTGACAGAAAATTTTCGCTCTTTTTGTAAAAGAAAGGTGATAGAAAGCATAAGTTGAACAATTTTTGCTACATATAAAATCAATGGATTTAATTAGGCTTATAACCATAAATTTAACGTGTAACAAAACCATTGACTTTTATATTATAGACTAATCATTCAGAAGAGAACTAAAACAGGTTGTTCCTTCCCTATGTAGCGACGCTCTGACAAAATATAAAACTAGCGGTTACCGGCAGATAAAACAGTTTATGCAAAGAAAAATATGAAATTAGCGGCTCTCGATAGATATTACAGTTTTCTGTTACCGACATTACAGGTTACTGTTTTCTCGGTCGGTAACAGCTTTTATATTTTGTCGTGCGTCGGAATGTCGCTGACTAGGGAAGTGACTTTCACCCATCAATCGTGGGTGTTTTTTTAGGTTTTTAGCATGAAAATATATTTTTTGAGGATCACAAATATTGTCTGCCTGGGTTTGTTGATAGGATCAGCATTAAATAATGTCTGCTTAGAATTTATAGCCAAAGGGGATATTGTGACATTACTGTTTATTTATGATTCTTCATATTGAAATTATCCAGTTCACTAGAAACAATTTCTACATAATTATATAGTAAGGTAGAGAAAAATTGAATACTAAAAGGATACAAAGATTTTTCGCTACAAAAATATCAATTCAACTTCAAGTCCAGCAGCAAAACTCGAGGATTTTGTAATTATTACAATCATTTTATTGTATCACCTCAAACATTCGATATCCTTAAACCCAAATTTAAAAAACAGTTTTAATGACCTGGACAGTTGCAATGTTAGAGCAAAAAATAAGATCAATTCAACTTCATAATACAAATACACAATATAACATTTACTAAGTACGAATTAAACATTTTGATAATACCTACATTAAATATATCTCAGTGCTTGATTAAGCCTTAAAGTATGTCAGAAATAAAAAATTGCACAGTATTTAAAACTCTTAAATATTACACATTTAAAATATTAGGCCCATTTTGATTTGGCAAACATATTCATATTCATACTTATGATCAATATTTGACGTAACTTGGCTAACCCTTAGCGCCAGACATCTTTAAGTGCCACGCCAAACAGGCTTCCGGTATGCAGTGGACACATAGAAGTCATGGGAGAGTATATTTGAATTACGTTAAAAACATTGTCGCATGCAGATGAATGCAGTCGGCTAGAATCTGAGATGCGGTAAAAGGGTTAACTACTCTTTATTCATATCCAAAATTTAAAAATTAAAATTCTAGTCAAGTATTTTGTACTTCTTAGGGTGTTATAACACAGGCGCGACCGACGTCGATCGATGATCACACAAAAAACATGACCTGTCAATCGACCGTCGTTTGCGCGTATGTAATAACACCCCACAACACATTCCAAATTTATTTTTCATTACTTTAAGTATCTATTATTACTGATTTTTGAGGAACTTTGTTTAGAAAATCGAAAAAACAGGAAGAAAATGTGACTCCCATATTTAACCAAAGACAAAAAAGATTTTTATATATTTAAAGACTGATGGCAAAGCTTTACGCATAATATAACATATTCAAATAAAACATAGATATTTCAAATTGAGCCATATTCTTCAAAAAATATCCACAGATTGCTTTGCAGCAGCTTCCTCTGGGCACAGATTATCAAAATATTTACATCTGTATGTATTTCAGCTGTGACGCGTATATGACGGTAATGGGTAGAGTTCTAACAAACTGTCTCCAAGCCAAGCGATCGCCTATTTTACAAGGTATCAGGTTCTCGGCGTCCTGGACGTCCGCTGTTGACAATCCGTCGACAGTTTGCGTCAGAGCTGCGGGACGTGAACCCGACCTGGGAGGATGCGCAGGAACTGGCGGCCGATCGCTTGGCTTGGAGATATAAAATAAACTAAGAAAAATGCATGGTTTTATGTATTATTACTATTTACTAATCTAAACAAGGCCAAGAGAAAGACTGAGGCGACAATATTTTTTTTAAAAATAGGTGCTACGACATGTACGACTGCTTGCAAAGACAAAGTCAGTGAAAAAGTTGCTACTGCTAGAAAAAGCGTCAAACCCATTTTGAAAACTGTAAACTTTTCTAAAAAAAAATAGCTCAATTTTCGCATAAACATAATTATTTATACAGTAACATTAATGGACGAAAACAACACAATTTCATGATCAAAAATATACAATCAGTTAATATGTATATTGCACACTCCATTTAGGTGGAATCAATGTGTCGTAAAGCTAAAAATAATAATACAATTAATTGATGGAACGGAATAACATTGCAAAAATATTTTAAAAAATAGAATAAACAATAATTACAGCGTATTTTACCCAAAGAGAGTGCAAACTTTACGTATGAATAAAGCTTAAAAATATCTAGGAATATTAAAAACCAAATTATATACGATACTTCTAGCAATAATTCAAATTTTGGACTGCAAAGTAAAAAATAAAACTATTTTGATTTACTAACTGTAAAATGAAATTACCAAAATACTGTAAATAAAATATCATAGGCGGAAATGTTAATGACAATTACCGAGACTCCAATTTTGGGTAGGTAGGTTGGATGGATTTTAAATCAAATAATGAAAATAATTCTGGTAATCAAATGTTGCGGAGGTATTTAAGATCCCATGGTTTTAAAAAATATTTTTTACAATCTTTAATTTTAGTAGGATTTGCATTATTTATTTTTTTTCGGAATTCATTATTTGGGATTTATTTCTTTCTGCTGATGACAATAAAATGAAAACAAAAAATGATTAGTGACAAAAATATTACGATGTAGGTACATAGGAGATCAGTAGACAAAGCTCAATTTAGGGGACGTTCATAAATTATTATAATCGAAAGAGAAGTTTGACGATTATAATATTTTTTAACAGAAAATTTGAGACATTTTTTGGGGATATAATTTTATAGACGGTCCCTTAAAGATACACATTATTTCAACATCATGGTAGGCCCACAATTACCAAACTGTGGAGGTTGTGGGTTCCACTCCCAGAGATCACAATGATTAAGTGATTTTTCTGAATCCTGGGTATAAGGTATAGTAATTCACCACTAAGTTTAAGCCTTGTGCCATATTTTAGTGTAAAAATATTAATGCAAAAAAACATATGTAATGAATGATCAATAATATAAATAATTTACTATTGTAGTGATAGAAATATATTAAAATAGATACAAATTTAACAAATAAAAACTATTTTTTTATCCGTAGGTAGTGATAAAATGTTCAGGATACATTTTTATTTTTACTCTTGGAGAGTCGATTCATAATTACCTACAACATTAAATATCGGTGGAATTTTTAAAGCATTTTAAAGAAATTCGCGTATTATTCAAATATCACCCATGTATTTTATGTATAAATCATCAACATCATGCCATATTCGTTCCCTAAGTGGGAGCATATGGATTCCAAAAACTGCCTCCAAGCCAAACGATCGGCCGCCAGTTCCCGCGCATCCTCCCGGGTCAGGTCCACGTCCCGCAGCTCTGACGCAAACTGCCCACGGACTATCAACAGCGGACGTCCAGGACGCCGAGAACCAATGTATAAAAAGTTAATGAAATATTGATCAACAATAATTTTATTATGAATCTGGAAAATGTTTGAAAGTGATTAGATGCATATTTGACGAACGAAATATTAACCGATGATTTTTTGATAATTTTGAATCAACAAATTCAAATGAATAGGAAAAAAACGAGACTTTTGATATTTTTAAAATACATTATCAGTTCAAAATAATATTTCTAATATTTTATCAAAAACAAATCATTTACAGCTGAGCTGAAAACGTCATTGTATTGACACGGTTAATTTTGCAGTCGTAAAAGTTATCAAATAAAAATCAAATACACATACATAACTATCGACATACATACATCATCGTAAATTGAATTAGAAATCTAGTTAATTCTAAGAATTTTTTTAATAACTTTACTAAATATTAAAACTAAAAATCACGGCGTCTTTCAGAATCAAAATAACTGTTAAAAAGTTTTTTTAATACATTCGATTCTGAGAATTAAATAATTGATTTAAGTATAAAAAATAATAATAATTGAAATACCTAATGATTACTAAAAATGTACCTTGAGATTTGAGGTTTAAAGATAAGGTGTAATGGACAATTCAAGCTCCTTGAAGCCGGCATAACATAATTCTATCCGATACATTCAAAGCAAACCCTATCATACTTTCATACTTTTCTACTCCAGCCCGACTCAATTTCAATATTATTATACCCTTCTATGCACTTTGAGTACAGGCTTCTCATTGCCACACGCTGTTGGCGGCCATGTTGGTTTGATTATTGGCGGGAAACACTCCTTGCAGGTTTTGAGAAGAAGAAAACGCATTTAAATTATTACCGGTCGGCTGTTGGTGGCCGAGAGACATACTGCCAAACTGCTGTTGCAGATTAGGCTGCATATTGAATAGAGACTGTTGACCGTTTTGAGGATTTGAAGGCATGAAGCTTCCGTTCATATTAGACTGTTGGAACGGTCCCGTAGACTGAGGGAATTGGTTCGGGATATTAGAAAAGGCACCGGAGAAAGAATTCGTCGCGGTAAAAGAATTGGGCGCCGCAAACTGATTCTGTTGCGCGGGGAACTGGGCGAACGTTTGCGTCGGCGCTGTGCCAAACTGATTAAAACTATTAGGGAAACTATTTTGCGGCATGTTACTTTGAGGGGCAGCGCCATTTTGGGCAAAAGCACCTTGGTTAGGAAAGTTACTAAATCCCTGTCCTGCGAATGAATTTGGCTGCTGGAATTGGCTTTGATTAAACATTTGGGTTTGCTGGAAAGGGGTGTTGAATTGCCCATTTTGTCCCGACGGGGGAAACGGCGAAGAGTTGAGAGTTTGTGTCGGAGCTTGTCCGTAGAGAGCTAAGATGCTGTCTTTAGTCATTTTTGACTTTTCCTTTTCGCTGGGCGCCGGCTGATTAAAGAAGCTTTCTTCCTCTGTTTTGAGATCGATGGGTTTGTTCTCTGGCTTGGTGTTTTTGTTGTGTCCGCGGGGTGCGGCCCGGAGAGGAAGCTGCTGAAGACATCGTCCACGGGAGGTGTCTGCGTCTTGGTCTCGGCAGCAGCGGTCGCCGTGGAGGTTCCGAGGAGGTCGGCAGTTCCTCCCGACTCCCGTTTGGGAGTGGTCCTGCCGGGCTTGGGGCTGGCTGAAGATTTAGGCTTGGGCAAGAGCTGTGGCACCACTTCGGATGATTTCAGCTGTAAGCAAAACACCATTTTTAAACTCGAACTAGAAATAATCCTCAGTGGTTGAGAAAAGTCTTGGCTTGGACAAGAGAAAAAGAGATTTAGGTTTAGGCAAGATCTGTGGCACCATTTCAGAAGATGTCAACTGTAAACAAAACATAATTTTTAACTGAAACTAAAAATAATTCTGACCGGTTTAGAAACCTCTTTGAGAGAAAAAAGTAGGCTTGGACAATAAAAGGGGGAATTTAGGCTTGGGTGAGAGAAAGACTTCACAAGATTTGTAAGTAAATAAACTTAGACTTGAATAATCCAGAACGGTTGAGGGAAACATATAGCTGTCTTCTGATCATGCAGTACAAAAGAGAATTTCTGTTATTGATATTGTTTTTGATGCTGACTAAATAGACTTCAGTTTACTGACCCGTTGTCTTCTTGTCAGCTGGGGACAGTGAAGCACTAGAGAGAGTGGTGGATGATGATGCAGACTTCTTCTTTTTCTTTTGTCGTTCAATTTCCTCATCTATTTCTTTATCCCTGAAACACAAATCAAGATTTGTTCAAATTAAAGGAAAATTATATTTTTCTATTGTACGCTTGCGCATGTTCATGCAGTTTCTTGTTTAAAATAGGCTTTTTTTTCAAATCGGTGGCTCAGTAACACAAAAACATATCTACAAAAATGAGTTTTCGAGTTAAGAATGCAGAAATGTTTCAGATTACCAATTCTATCCGTAAAACAAAGATATACCTATGTACAAAAAATCCATATTACCCTCTTCAATGTTTGGCATTTTCGGCATCATAGCAAACGTTTAATACTACATGAATAGTGACATAAATGGGGCGTAGCCAACACGGACAATTTTAAAACATTAATATATTCATGACTAAAAGAGGTTTTTTAAAAAATAAGGATGTTTATCGCTTCTTATTAGTAAAAATAAAGAACATGAATGTTCTCTATTGAAGAACAGGGCAATATATCTTGTGAAAAAATTGACTATTAAAACTTTCGACTTTTGCCTAAATAGCGATGATATAAAATATGATTTATTAATATTATTACTGTTAATGGCAGGCAGCTTTTGCTGGTGCGCCTATATCTATTGTACTGCTTCTTGTCTGCCTTCTGCATCTAAACGGTTTTTGAACTGGTTGACCGTAGTGGAGTGGACAACTAGGCCTGGCAATTTGTTCTAGTCTGAAACCACCCTACTGGGAAGGAAGTTTTTTTAGGGTTGAGGTGGAATTGGGGACGACAGAGCTTCCAGTTGTGGCCCCGTCGGTTGGTGTTGGGATTCAGCTGATACATCTCGTGCAGGGGGCAGTCGTAGTAATCATTTAGTATTTGTAAGATTCAATTAAATCCCCTCACTCTCTTCCGCATGATGTAAGTTCTAGTGCTTTTAATCTACCGTGATATGGCAGATAGCATAATTATTTTCCTTAATTATGGATGGTTATCCATAGCTGTACCCCACTTACCAGTTGACCTGCGGAGGCGAGGGCGGCACCCACTCGCGGGCGACGTACTTGCGATGCTCGTACTTGGCCCTGACGAAGGCCTCCAGCGCCGAGTCCGTCTGCGGCCGGCGGAACGCGTCCGGCAGTTGGCCTCGTACACAGCGCGCGCCCGCGAGTTGCCCATCTGCTGGAGGGACACCTAAAGGGAGGAATGTCAGGGATATTTTATAATTTATTTATTTATGGATGATTTATAAAGCGCTATTTTCGCGAGAAATCGCCTCAAGAGCGCTGTACAATAAAGAGGCTAGACCACAACACGTTTTGCAGCTACCAAGCGCGCATGAACGGTTGGGGTTCTATTCTAGTCTCCTACAGTTACAGACTTACAAAGTAAAATAAAATATTTTGAAGTTAATTAATTTACATAGATTAATATTGAAACTAGTAAATTATATAGGTAATATTACAAAGGTATAGGACAAAGGTGATTAGTTACAAGTTTAAAGCAGAATTAAAAGTTGAAATTAGTTTTAAAAAGGCACTTGGACTTGAAGTTTAACTGTGTGGGAGACTAGACCACCATCTTGCAGCTACAAAGCGCATGTATGGGTTTGGAATCTAGCCCCCTTAGTAAGATCTAACTTGATTTTAGTACCCTAAGTAGTACTAAGCAAAATTTAACTTTCCGGAAGGCTGTACCACTACTCATCTTGCAGCTACAAAGCGCATGGATGGATTGGAACCAGCCTCCTTCACGGTTTAACTTGATTTTAGTACTCCAGGTATGATTGGCAGAATTTACTTATCCGAAGGCTAGACCACAACTTGTCTTGCAGCTACCGAGCGCATGGACTATTGGGGTTCTAGCTCTTCTTTTTCTATAAATGCATTTAGTGCTACAAGTAATGGAGTTTAACAACAATGAATAATATTAAAAAATAGGCAGATACAACAACAATTAAAAAGTACAGTAATAGATTTCGTTCTCCAGTTCAAATAATATTGTCAAGTCTAAATAATTTCACAAAAATAACACTTCCACTAATCACAATCATAAATCTTAAGTTCTTTGTTTATTTTTGTTCATTGTTCTGGGAGGGTCCCGGCAGTCGATTGTGGGTGCAGGGCAGGTAGCAGGTACTGGCAGGACAAGGGCTGGCTGCGGCTCTGTCGGCCACATGTTGGTCAGCCGGCGGTACTGGATACGTAGATACTAGTACTAGTACTGGTGTCCTTGGTAATAGTAATAACAGATGATGTGATTTGTGTGTTTGGGCATTCCAGAATCTTTGTCAATGTTGATAAAAAACTATACAGTGCTCCATCTCTCTCTTTCGTATGAAATCTGAAACATTTTTTGTGGTCTTTTTCTTCTGTATTTTGGACGCTTGTATCTTTGTAATAGGTAGATTATGAACAGTTTTGGCGGGATTTTGTGTTGCTATTTTTCTAATTTTTCACAAAGGATTAATCACTTATTACTTGCATTTAAGTGTTAGTTTTTTTTTAAAGCATATTTGGTTAGGACACAAACATTTTACACTGATGTAGAAGTTTTAGAAGTTTGGTGTGACTTGGGTAGTACCAATGCTGAAACTGCCCTATGCACCATTGAGTGCGGATAAGGGAAAGTAGTTCAGTAGTAGTAGTAGAAGTTTTAGTACAAATTCATGTAGAATGTGATTATTAGGGTAGAATACACTGAAACTGAACACTGCGCACTGTTTTAGTCGTATTTCAGTATAATTGCTTAAGCTTCACAATATACGTATTTGGAGACGATTGGGTAATATGACTTTTTAATTTGAATCTCACAAAAGTTTTCACAAGTATGGCAGATTAAGTAAAATTGCTACAATTCTTATTAAAACGCGTTTTTTAATTTTGCTTTCTTTATGGAAAGTATAAATCTGAGTAAATACATGATATTTGATAACAATTTGCAAAAAAAATCAACTTTGTACTCAATTTTCTCGAAAACTAAGGGTCAAATCAAAATATTTTAGTCTACAAAATCGACTCCAAATATGTAGATTCACTGGTTTTCCGCTTTTCATCGATTTTTGTTACACCCTGTATACAATAAGTAAAATGTTTCCTTTCAATAGCTTGTGGCATGTTTTCTCTTTCACGGCGCCTGTATCATGGGCCGGTCGCGCACCGTGGCGCCGCCGCCGCGCCGGTAGCGCTCCCCGGCCACGAGGTGGCCGAGCGTGTGCGTGCGGGAGTGCGCGTGCAGCGCGTCCTTGCGGTTGAAGCCGCGGCCGCAGCGCGCGCACAGGAACGGGCGCTCGCCGGTGTGCGTGCGCGCGTGCGTGGGCCAGCTGGCTCTTCTGCGTGAAGCGCTTGTCGCACGCCGCGCACGGGAAGGGCTTCTCCCCGGAGTGGATCAGCTTGTGACGATCCAGAGATATCTTCTTTGTAAACCTGAAATAAACAACATTTTGTAGACAAATGTAGATGTCCCAACAGAGACAGAGAAACTCGGGAAACAAATGTGGATTATCTAGGCGTTTACAGATCTGTCATTGGCTGGGTTAAGAAAAAAATGTGTAAAATATATGTTTTAAATAAGTATAGTGTAGTGTAAAATCAAAATAAGTAGTTTATAGTCAAATGTTTAGAAATAATGATATTGTAATTACTAGCTCTATCAAACTGTTTTTTTAAATTTTTTTATAGCTAAATAAAAAAAGATACAACACAATACAAGAGTCACAGCTGTGATACATATAGATGCAGATATTTTGACGATCTGTGGCTTCAGAGGAATTTATTCCTGAGATAGCAATCGCCAGCGACTTACCTCTTAGCGCATACATCGCAGGGGAACGGCCGCTCGCCGAGGTGTATCTGGTAGTGGGTCCACAGCGAGTGGCGTTCCGTGAACTTCTTCTCGCAGATGTTGCACTGGAAGGGTTTCACTCCCGTGTGGGTCTTCATGTGGGATAGGTATTTACTGGGCGCCGCAAACACCTGCAAAATTCAATTATGATATGTTCAAAATATTAAGCCACTTTTAAAGCTTATGTTAAAGATATTAAGCCACTTTGAAAGCTAATGTTAAAAATATTAAGCCACTTTGTTGAAAGCTAATGTTAAAAATATTAAGCCACTTTGAAAGCTTATGTTAAAAATATTAAGCCACTTTGAAAGCTTATGTTAAAAATACTAATCCACTTTGAAAGCTTATCAATGCTAAAAAAACTAAATTACTTCTTATAAAGATCGCCAAATGTTAAATTTGATACGAAACCATGTATTATTTCTCATCATTTCAACTGCATACATCAGAATATACTACAACCATGTAAATGTGATAGATTACAAAATATAAATGAATTTGTTTATTTAGGATTAACTATAGATTGTCATTTTAAATGGGATGTACATATTCAAAAGCTATGCAATAGACTTAGATCAGTTGTAGGTAAAAATGTACATATTGAAATATCATGTCCCTGCTAGTACTTTAAAAAAATATTTTTGTCGCTGGGCCGAATCAATTGGGTTGTTCCCGATAGCATGTTTATCCTTGAAAACGTTATAAATATATTTAAAGTATATTTTTACAATTCCAACGATATAAAACACAATGATCAAAAATGTTATTTTCATTTATAAATTTATGTTTTAAAATCACGAAATTACGAGTGACTTTTAACGCCCGTTATTGGATAATGACGTCATACCCGTCCATTATAAAAGGCGGGAAATTCATTACGAAGTCAGCGCCCATATTGATGTGACGTCACACCGCATGCGCGCAAATTGGAGGATTTTGCGAGCGATTTGAAAAAGCGCTATTTCAAACCGCGCTAGAAAATTCATATGACATCGTAAAAATTTAAAAAAAATTCCCTTGATATTGTAATTTTTCAATCTATTTTTTTAAATAAAAAATAGAAAATCTGAAAGAACCCAGTTGTCTAAATCTTGACATGACAAGGAACGGAAGAAAATAGCCTATCTATGTAAAATAAGCATCATTGCCTAGGAAGCTTATATTATTATTATTATTATTTAATATTAGGCGAGCAGCTTAAATCTGATATGCCTAAATCGGACAGTTAGTTAGGTTTAAACTTGTCCAGTCCATTCTTAAACCCGTTCACACTATTCGCAATGACTGTACTACTAGGAAGGAAGTTTGCTTCTTGTCTGCCTATATCTTGTGTACTGCTTCTTGTCTGCCTTCTGCATCTACTGACCGTAGTGGAGTGGACAACTAGGCCTGCCAACTTGTTCCACCCTACTGGAGAAGGAAGTTTTCCCTATATCTTGTGTACTGCTTCTTGTCTGCCTTCTGTATCTACTGACCGTAGTGGAGTGGACAACCGTAGGGAGTGGACTGGCCAACTTGTTCCACCCTACTGGGAAGGAAGTTTCCCTATATCTTGTGTACTGCTTCTTGTCTGCCTTCTGCATCTACTGACCGTAGTGGAGTGGACAACTAGGCCTGCCAACTTGTTCCACCCTACTGGGAAGGAAGTTTCCCTATATCTTGTGTACTGCTTCTTGTCTGCCTTCTGCATCTACTGACCGTAGTGGAGTGGACAACTAGGCCTGCCAACTTGTTCCACCCTACTGGGAAGGAAGTTTCCCTATATCTTGTGTACTGCTTCTTGTCTGCCTTCTGCATCTACTGACCGTAGTGGAGTGGACAACTAGGCCTGCCAACTTGTTCCACCCTACTGGGAAGGAAGTTTCCCTATATCTTGTGTACTGCTTCTTGTCTGCCTTCTGCATCTACTGACCGTAGTGGAGTGGACAACTAGGCCTGCCAACTTGTTCCACCCTACTGGGAAGGAAGTT